>JASANE010003078.1:0-22043 GCA_030248225.1 Trileptium ribeirensis
CTTGTTTTGATGAGGTTAGCGATGTGTTCTTCGCTAGTTGGAGTAAGGTGTAATTGTGAAACGTCATTATTGGCTGTGGTAAAAAGGCTGTAATGGAGGAAATTGGGAACGAATAGCTGTAACTTTGTTTGCAAAAAATGTTGCAAAATTGTCCGCCCGATCAGGGGAGATGGGTGTTTGGCGTTTACGGTAGAGCATTGCGTTTATGACATTCCATTTTTTATTATTATTAACTTCGTTTAGTTTCGATTTCCAGTGGTTGTTCAATTTATTTTGACAGAGATCTCGGTAAAGTTTTTTCTGGTTTTCATAATTAAGTCTGGCATTAAAACAACGAGATCGCCGCTATAAGCGCTCGTATCTTCGCAACGTTGTCTTCGCGCGGTGGCATTCAGTGTCGAACTAAGGCGCATCAGGACGATCTTGCACGGTTCGAGATTGTAGTGGAAGTTGCGTGTTTACGATGGACGATATTGAGTCATAAAAGTAGTTTGTGCGATCGTCGAGTGAGCCATTTTCGGGCAAATGTAGTTGAGAGATTGCTGACTGAAAATTAGCACTATCAATAGACGCCCAATCTCGATAGTGAATTGTTTTCGTGGGCCTATTTGTGTTAATGTGACAGTTAATGTTGGTGACAATTAACATGTGATCGGAAATAGCACAGCTTTAAATCGCGACATCTGAAACCAAATTACTGTTTTTATACGACATGATCAAATCCAATGTATTGCCCTGGTCATGGGTGGGACCACTGCCATGCCGACTGAGTCCAAAAGATCCAAGAATGTCAATAAATGTATCTGAAGTCGAGGTTATGTTGAAGTCGCCCATGATTAGAACATCAGCAGGGTCCATCGTAATATTTGTCAGAATATCATTGAATTCATCGTAGAAGGCGGGCAATGACGTTTGTGGAGGACGATAAACTAGTAATAGAGTTATTAGTCGACCATCTGGCCTTGCACGTTGCCTATAGAGTAATGATGTTTGTCGAATATACAGTCTACCATGGTTCCGAAAATGACGACAAATGCATTGACGCACGTATTTGCATATTTGAGAAAAATTTGTATAATTTCCAATGGCAGTGAGTTTTCGCGGTACACAGCCGCAATTTTTGACAACAAATGTGGCGCCACATAAGACCGTACATAATTATGCCACGGAAATAGACGCTGGGAGACTCGCTAGGCTAGCGATGATGCTTAAGTTCTATAGACACTTCCTGTATAATTGAAAAGCTTACATTGGACTAGCCGGGATTCAAAGCCAGGCCTCCAGCTTGTAGAAATAGCGCGCTCCACTGCACCACAAGCCCAAATCAAGTAGAGTTCAGCTACGTTATACACGCTAGCGTCGTGAGACATTCGAATAATGCATAAACAAATGGTTGTAAAGATAACGAATGCATTGAAATCGAAACTATCTACAGCTGCTCAACGAAACATACTGTACGACAACTATTACAAACTGTTGTACGACATGAGAATCGCCAAAATTTATAACTCCCAAAGCGTTCAGTTAACACTAATAAAATTCAATTGCTACCTGAATATTGAAAAACTATATTTGTCGATTAACTATGGGAAGAGTCCGTTATAATAATTTTGTAGAAGTGTATGACACTCGGTCATTTGTATGACACTCGGTCATACTGATGTATATCCCTTATACGGTGATGTGGTTGTTTTTAGGCTTAACCCCAAAGGCTCCAGGAGTGTACCCCGAAGGTTCTTTGAGATGCTATCAGCCTACTCCCAAGATTCCTTTTGGAATAGGGTAAACAATATCAAGTCTCCAACATTAAATCAGATTAAAACAGCAGAAGAAGTTGTCAGTGATTGCTCGTTCTGTTCGAATCTAATTAGTTGTTAGTAGTAGTAGTATATCGTTTATTACCGGTCATTGGATGTTGCAGCTCGAAGGGTTTTGCATCCGGAGTTAAATCCATCATTGCGAGCCCAACCATTAAGGAATAGCCTGACTGCAGCATCCTCTCCCAGCCTTATGCAAATATAACACAACATATAGCACAAATTTAAATAAACAAGACTTACAAAACCAGTCAATTACTGGGACCTGATAGTTGCTCACATTATCATATAAGGCTATATATATGGGTTTCACCGAGTGTAATATACTAAAATTCCATAATGTACTCTTGACAATGGTAATTATAATGTCGCTGTAAAATGAGAGACTAAAGATACACTGGATTGTCTTGAATGAAAGCAATAAGGTAGTTACTCAGTTAGCAAGAAATTTTAAGGTTGGGTTAATATATTTCAGGTAAAAACAGCATTTTTTCTTCGAGGAAATTGTTCGAGTATCTTTACTCCTGCAGAGCTGGTAAATTTACCATGCCCAAGATCTCATGGAGCGTGCAAAATGGAATCAAATCGGTTCAACTATTCCCGGACTGTGCTTAGATATCGGCAGTAAAATCAATTCTAAAATTCATTTTATCAAGAAACTGCTATCTCTTTATGATGTCAATCAAAATCAAGAAACCTTACAGCCAGATTTTTTCGCATACTTCGGTGTCAATTTTATCTTGCTTATTAAAAATTGGTAAAGTGGCTGACGTTTAAGCGTTAGTATCACTGAAACTGAAAAACCTAAAATATAAAGAGTAATCAGAGCGTAGTGTAACGTAGTGGAGATGGAAATTTTCCCTGAGAGAATCTTTTAAATTCCGTCTGTCTGTGTGTGTGATCGGCCATGACTCGGGAAATACAACCGATTTTCATGACCTTGGGCTCATTCGAGCCAGCATTGTTGATTTTCCGGGGCATATTCGATTTATCATGTACATCCCAGAGCGTTTTTGATTTGAGGTCTGGTTCCGGGGTCAGAGGTCAAAATGAAGGGGTTTTTGCACCATTTTTCATCGTTTGAGTACCCTTCACCGAAGCAAAGTTATTTTTATCTTAACTTTCGAATTTTTCCTCTGGTTGGTTTTATTTCATAGTGAAATGATAAACGCTGATACCGCTTTTTTATTTTTCGATTAAGGTTCCGGTTCTAGAATTAAGAGGTTTGATGTGCGGCACCCTCGTGGTTCCTCGACCCAAAATTCGAAAATTTGTTCTGACATCCTCGGCGGCTGAAAAGTCTCACTCGGGGGTTTTTCGACCATGGGAAACTCATTGTTGGTGTTTGTTTTGCTGTGCGACCCATAATTTCATGGGTATGGGTGCATGGCGTCTCCAGGGTATATCGACTCAAAATTCCTAATTTTATTGTTACGTCCTGGGAGGCTGATAGCTTATATTTAAGGGTTTTCGGGCATTGGGGATCTTATCACCGGTGTTAGTTTTCTGTACCTCACGGCAATCTTGACAAAGTTATTAGTTATCTGTGTAATCAGATGTATACAGTAAGTTACAAAAAGTATGATAAAAGGTAAAACAATACAGTTTTAATGCAAATACAGTTTTGCAGTAAATAATTAAACAAGAAAATATATTTAAAGAAAATGGTCGAAACCAATACGGTAAATCGGGAAAATCATTTAAAGAAACCGGGACGTAAATTGTTCTTAAGAAACCTAGGAAAACAAAAGCATCAACTCATTCGTAAACTCACACATCAAACTTCATAAATTCACACACTCAAATTCATATAGCATAAACTCCCTCACGGCCAAACCATTACCTCTTACATCTTTGCTTAATAGAAGTTATTGTGAAAAGGTCTAAAGGAATGTAAACGTATGACAGATGTTGCGGGCTATTATATACAAAAATGCTCATAGGGTAGAGGCGGATTATCCCCTGAGGCTTGGACCCCTCGTTGGTGCGTCTCTGACCCTAACAGGACACCCTCCCGAAGTACCCACTATTTCTCACCCCATTTGCGACTTCGGAGCTCGCTCATGTATAATTATACATGATGTGCTGATATGATTTTATACACCATACTAATCTGATACATACACAGACGCTACAGTATTGGCGTGCATCTAATTCTATGTATTTTGGCTGCTTTTGTACAGGCCTGCATTACGAAAATAATGAGATTGGATCAACATTTTTAGTTAACGATGTCCTATAAATCTGAAAACTAACAACTCGCAATGTGACGGGAAACGAAGCGAATGTGGTTACTATGCGCTGATTGACAATTTTGTCGTTGCCAATTTAGGTGCCTAAGTTCGCTCAAAGTTCCATGGTAGCAATTAGCCTCAATAACAACGCTATAGTCACTTTAGTTATATGCCAAAACCGAAGGACTCTTCATTACTTCTTCCAGTGACCAAAAAGGCAAAAACTTTTGAAATTTATAAATCACAAATTTTGAGAAAAATCATAATTTGTAGAGTCATTTTTACGTAGTAGGGTATCAATACTTGACTTATTTGATGCATACCACGCAAATACAATTGCTTTTATAGTATTTAGTAAAACCTCGAAAACCCATAGACACGTGCAATTGATCTACATACATCTTTATTGGAAAAGTGGCAAAATTTTACTAATTTTGGTGCAAAAATTCGCCAAATTATGCTCCCGTAGGTTAATAAGATAGTCAATATGGTATTAAAACAATGAAACCAGTTTATTCAAAGGAGTTAAATAGCCATATAATCATGTAGTTTACTCCAACAAGTAAAAAAACTAACTTTTGTAAAAATTTTCACAGTTTAGGTGTATGTTTTGAACTTTAACTCATAGCTTGAAAATAGCAGCTCCAACAAGAGATACGTAGCAGTGAAATTGTCAATCTCGACGAAAAAGTGGTAGTCTCTTTTTTAATAAAAAAATGGGAGACCACTATTTCGAGATATAGTTTGCGAAACGTATACCCAGATGGCCAAAATTCAAAAATGTCACCGTTTGGGTCCATTCACAATCCAGAAGACGTGGTCGGCGGGTTCAATGTCTAATAAAATGCCACAACCGAACTGAATTTGTGATCAAATAATAAATTTGGGAAGATTCATGAGTCTGATGATGAGTTTTGATCTCCACACGCAGAAAAAAAAATTTTTTAGACTTGTGCCGCAAGCGGTGCTATTTATGGAAACTCGGCACGCTCCGTTTCAAAAATGACTGCATCAAATCTGGATGCTAATTAATTACACGAAACGCAGATTTTAATACAATGTTGAAATTCTGATTCTCATTTAATTTGTAATTAGTTGAAACGGTGTGAGCGAAGCGAGCTGAGTTTCCACTGAGGGCGCTAAGGTAAAAATCTTGAAAATTTCCTACTTTGTCTGTCGCTGCCATTCATAGCTCATTTTCGAATCGACTGATTTTTGACATTTTTTCAACAGTAAAAGTGACAAAGATGTGTCCTTTAGTTGAATTGGAACAGGTCCGACTGCATCTTCCTGGTCAAAATGGCAAATAACAGGTTTTTAAGGTTTTTTGGTAAATTTGATCATAGGGTCACCTGTCTTTAAGCCCATATTTCGCGACACAGGCTTCGCATTGAAAAATATAGAATCAACTCATCGATATCTACAACTATGCTGACTACAATTTGTGGGGCCACTCCCTGGGCCGCTGTGGGCCCGAACAAGGTTCATTGACCATTTTCCAGAAATAGTGATTTTTCAGATTTCCCCGTGTTACTTCTTGATTGTACCTTAAAATGACTGCCTATTAGGTATCAAGCACACTGGATGCGTCGGTTTTACCATGCTATAGTCCAATTTGACTATATAACATCCCTTTTTAAGGGTTTCAAGGGTTTTACACTCGACGAACCCGATTTCCAAAATGTGCCGTTTCATATATCTGATTATGCATTGCGTGCATGCATCAAGAATGATCTATATAGGTATTTCTGAAAGCAGGACACAGCGATTTGATTATTTCGATGCCAGCGTGCATATTTCAAGCCTTTTCATAGCTTTTCAATTGGTTTAGGGTCAATGAATCAAAAAACAGTAATCAGTATTTCAAGAAAACTGTATACCTTCAGTGGTTTGGTTCATTGGATCTAAAAACCTTAAATATAGGATGTTGGTATTTTGAATACAATGATTTGGTTATCTAGAGTCCGGGGTGGATATTTCATTTTTTGGTTTTCAATGGGTTTAGGATCAATGACCCATTTCCAGAATATTGTCTGTTTTCAGTTTGTTTGGTTACATATTGCGAATAGGACATCAGGAATTGTTTATCTAGGTTTTGCGGTAGGCCGAATACGATGGTTTGGTTATCTAGAGACCAGCAAAAATACTTGTTGCGCTGTTAGTTGTTTTTGATGGATTTAAGGTCGACGGTGTTTTAAGATTTTCAACGGATTCACGGTTTAAATGGTTTTAAGGTGGTATATTCATCAAAAACAGCCTGTTACAGGTGTTTAAACAAAATGTCTTAAAAATCAAACTACGCGTGGTCTGTCTTAACCTCTCTTGTGAGATACTAGTGTTATTCGCTACTTTCATAAAAATCATAAATACAAATTGTAATTAACTCGTATATATTAATTGTAATCACGACAGAAATTATTTGTCAAAAAATAGTGTCATCAAAAAGACATATGTGGGAAGGGTGGCCGTCGATACTCAGCGTATGGGCCAGGTAAGCGCTGAAGTATTAAACTTACGAGGAAAGGTTTATAATGCATCTGAAAATTTTCAATTAGTTGCCCTGGAGTCGTGCAACGTTTTGTTAACGTTTCAGATTCTCCGGTTACGGAAGACTTAAATTTTAATACATCTTATTTAATAGCAGATATTTTTAGTTCTTTGATTCCATTTAAAGTATAAAAATATGTTGTGCTTTGTGGACTCTTCAAGAAATATGCCGTGAGTCTTGGTACTTACCTGGCGATTTGAGGAGAGGGTATTGCTTCGGTACCCACACAGGATCACAATTTTTGGCATAGTTATTCAGCTCAGATGTTATACATCGTTCAGTCCCACGTGAAAGAATGCTCCTCAGCTGTTTTTACATTGAGTTGTATAAATATATTACAGCTATATACCCAAACGAACTCCATTGCTTTAAAAACAAAGATATAACAAAGGCTCATGTTTCGGGTAACATTTCCCAGGAAGCCTGTAGGTCTTCGGGCAAACCTATCATCCATCACTAATTAAGACTTAGCTCATTTTAATAAAAATAGTTTTGAATACGATACCATCGGCTTGGTGTAATCTATGGTTTTTGTTGGGTGACGTTTCCAGAATTAGGCGCCTTCCCGAGTTTGGCATCTTTCCCCTCACCATTGGGACACTTTTTATAATAAACATATGTGTACCCCCAAAAACAACTTTCATGTTTGATATTGATATGAATTTTAGCAAGACTATAACGATTGAAGCTCCGTAAAACTGGGAACTTGACAATGGGCTTCATAAAACTTAGCTGAAACACTGTCGAATATATATCTAAATCAGTTTTAATGTTGTTATTTCAATTCGGTATTATTCAAATGAATTGTGCTAGAATAAATTCATGTTATCCAAAAACATATCGTGCCTTAAACGCACTGAATTATTGATAAGATGTCACTGCTTTACCTTTTAGCAGCACATCCTTGAGAAGTTGAATTTGAAACATTGTAGAAAAAATATATACCGGTTTTCAGACATTCTGGTGTCCGTAAGGTGTTTGTTTCTCTATTTGTGGTATATTTTTTACGAATATTTTATTGGTCTATTTTTTTCTTAGAACACTATCTTTTCAAACATCTGTTTTCTTGTGAGCAGTTTGATCAAAACGCTACGAATCTTGGTTGATATATATGTGTATTATTGTGATATTACTGTAAAGTTAACTATGATTAAATATATCGCTGGTGCGACTCCGTACTGATGACTGTTTCAATATAAACGGCCGAGTTTATGTTCTTGCTGGTCCATTGTATAGGTCCCCCGTGAATTATTTACTTTGGAACACTGGACGAGATCATCTGCATTGGAGTATCTTAGTGAATCTGCGGCTAATAATGCACCCGCTACATGATTAAGCAGAGCGAGTGTAAAATTTTAACATTTCGTTAAACGGAAGTACTTACCGAAACTATAACTCGAGTTTATGGGCGTCTGTAGAGGCACGCCACCTTGTATAAAGCTAAATGTTAGGGTAAGAATTCCGAGTGGACAAAACTAAAGATCGCTCGTGGATCTTTTCACTCTGAACAGATTATCTATTGCGCTTTACCAATCTCTGTGAATATCAGGTCTTTCTTTTGTATATTTTATGGTATCTAGCTCAGTTTTTTGATTGTGTAAAAAACGCTAAAAGTTAGGGTTCGTATTCCGAATTGGTCAGAGCAACATCGCTCGTGGACCTTTCCACTCTAATCAGATTATCTATAGCGCTTTACCAATCTCTTTGACCATCAGGTCTTTCTTTCGTGTATTTCATCGTATCTATCTAGTTTTTTTAATTGTATAAAAATGCTAAATGTTACGATTCGTATTCGGAATCGACCAGAATAAGATCGCTCATGGATCTATTCAATCTAATCAGATTATCTATAGCTCTTTACCAATCTCTTTAACCACCAGGTTTTTCTTTTCTATATTTTATGGTATCTAGCTCAGTTTTTTGATTGTGTAAAAAACGCTAAATGTTAGGGTTCGTATTCGGAATCGACCAGAATAAGATCGCTCATGGACCTTTCATCTGTAATCAGATTATCTTTAGCGCTTTACCAATGTCTGTGACCATCAGGTCTTTCTTTTATATATTTCATGGTATTTATCTCAGTTTTTTGATTGTGTAAAAAAACGTTAAAAGTTAGGCTTCGTATTCGGAATCGGCCAGAGTAAGATTGCTCGTGGATCTTTTCACTCTAATCAGATTATCTATAGCGCTTTACCAATCTCTTTGACCACCAGGTTTTTCTTTTGTATATTTCATGGTATCTATCTCAGTTTTTTGATTGTGTAAAAAACGCTAAATGTTAGGGTTCGTATTCGGAATCGACCAGAATAAGATCGCTCATGGACGTTTCATTTGTAATCAGATTATCTATAGCGCTTTACCAATCTCTTTGACCACCAGGTTTTTCTTTTGTATATTTCATGGTATCTATCTCAGTTTTTTTATTGTGTAATAAACGCTAAAAATTAGGGTTCGTATTCGGAATCGACCAGAGTAAGATCGCTCATGGACCTTTCATCTGTAATCAGATTATCTATAGCGCTTTACCGATCTCTTTGACCACCAGGTTTTTCTTTTGTATATTTCATGGTATCTATCTCAATTTTTTATTGTGTAAAAACGCTAAGTGTTAGGGTTCGTATTCGGAATCGACCAGAATAAGATGGCTCATGGACCTTTCATCTGTAATCAGATTATCTATAGCGCTTTACTAATCTCTTTGACCACCGGGTTTTTCTTTTGTATATTTCATGGTATCTATCTCAGTTTTTTATTGTGTAAAAAACGCTAAAAGTTATGGTTCGTATTCGGAATCGACCAGAGTAAGATCGCTCATCGATATTTTCACTCTAATCAGATTATCTATAGTGCTTTACCAATCTCTGTGACCATCAGGTCTTTCTTTTGTATATTTCACGGTATATATTTAAGTTTTTTGATTATGTAAAAAACGCTAAATGTTAGGGGTCGTATTCGGAATCGATCAGAATAAGATCGCTCATGGACCTTTCCACTGTAATCAGAGTATCTATAGCGCTTTACCAATCTCTTTGACCACCAGGTTTTTCTTTTGTATATTTTACGGTATCTATCTCAGTTTTTGATTGTGTAAAAAACGCTAAAAGTTATGGTTCGCATTCGGAATCGACCAGAATAAGATCGCTCGTTGACCTTTCCACTCTAATCAGATTATCTATAGCGCTTTACCAATATCTGTGACCATCAGGTGTTTCTTTTGTATATTTCATGGTATCTATCTATTTTTTGATTGTGTAAAAATGCTAAATGTTACGGTTCGTATTCGGAATCGACCTGAATAAGATCGCTCATGGACCTTTCCACTGTAATCAGAGTATCTAGTGCGCTTAACCAATCTCTGGGGCCACCAGGTCTTTCTTTTGTATATTTCAGGATATCTATCACAATTCTTTTTTTTGTATTTTGGAAAAAAGCTGCTTTTACAAGCATATGTTTCACGTGCATTTGTTCTTTAATTTTATCTTAGTCTCATTGTATACTTAGATATAGGTTATTCCTATCGCTAATGAGCAACTCACCCTTTAGGGAAATGTACAATATTTTTTATGTCTTAACAAAAATGATTTTATGGAAAAAAATGATTTTATACAACGCGAAACAGTTCATTGCTCGAAAAGCAAACATTCGATATAAATCGTGATATTACACAATACCTATTTACCCAAGACGTACTGAGATGTTAAAATTTAATCAGTATAATCTGAAACATTTCTCAGTAGCGTAACAGGATTCGAATGGATTGCTTGAATTTCACATCTGTCGGCATTGATTTGCGGGACTATCGTGTTAGCTTCAAAACTTATATATTATGAGTGATAATATGTAGTAGAGTCTCGTATTTTACCCAGGACATCGTTCTATTATGACCCATAATATGTAGTAGAGTCTCGTATTTTACCTAGGACATCGTTCTATTATCACCCATAATATGTAGTAGAGTCTCGTATTTTACCTAGGACATCGTTCTTTTATGACTCATAATATGTAGTAGAGTCTCATATTTTACCTAGGACATCGTTCTATTATGACTTGTAATATGTAGTAGAGTCTCGTATTTTACCTAGGACATCGTTCTATTCTGACCCATAATATGTAGTAGAGTTTCGTATTTTACCTAGGACATTGTTCTGTTAAAACTCATAATATGTAGTAGAGTCTCGTATTTTACCTAGGACATCGTTCTATTATGACTCATAATATGTAGTAGAGTCTCATATTTTACCTAGGACATCGTTCTATTATGACCCATAATATGTAGTAGAGTCTCGTATTTTACCTAGGACATCGTTCTATTATGATCCATAATATGTAGTAGAGTCTCGTATTTTACCTAGGACATCGTTTTATTATGACTCATAATATGTAGTAGAGTGTCGTATTTTACTTAGGATATCGTTCTATTATGACCCATAATATGTAGTAGAGTCTCGTATTTTACCTAGGACATCGTTCTATTATGACTCATAATATGTAGTAGAGTCTCGTATTTTACCTAGGACATCGTTCTATTATGACTCATAATACGTAGTAGAGTCTCGTATTTTACCTAGGACATCGTTCTATTATGACCCATAATATGTAGAAGAGTCTCGTATTTTACCTAGGACATCGTTCTATTATGACTCATAATATGTAGTAGAGTCTCGTATTTTACCTAGGACATCGTTCTATTATGACTCATAATATGTAGTAGAGTCTCGTATTTTACCTAGGACATCGTTCTATTATGACTCATAATATGTAGTAGAGTCTCGTATTTTACCTAGGACATCGTTCTATTATGACTCATAATATGTAGTAGAGTCTCGTATTTTACCTAGGACATCGTTCTTTTATGACTCATAATATGTAGTAGAGTCTCGTATTTTACCTAGGACATCGTTCTATTATGACTTGTAATATGTAGTAGAGTCTCGTATTTTACCTAGGACATCGTTCTATTATGACCCATAATATGTAGTAGAGTCTCGTATTTTACATAGGACATCGTTCTATTATGACTCATAATATGTAGTAGAGTCTCGTATTTTACCTAGGACATCGTTCTAATATGACTCATAATATGTAGTAGAGTCTCATATTTACCTAGGACATCGTTCTATTATGACTCATAATATGTAGTAGAGTCTCGTATTTTACCTAGGACATCGTTCTTTTATGACTCATAATATGTAGTAGAGTCTCGTATTTTACCTAGGACATCGTTCTATTATGACTTATAATATGTAGTAGATTCTCGTATTTTACCTAGGAAATCGTTCTATTATGACCCATAATATGTAGTAGAGTCTCGTATTTTACCTAGGACATCGTTCTATTATGACTCATAATATGTAGTAGAGTCTCGTACTTTACCTAGGACATCGTTCTATTATGACTCATAATATGCAGTAGAGTCTCATATTTTACCTAGGACATCGTTCTATTATGACCCATAATATGTAGTAGAGTCTCGTATTTTACCTAGGACATCGTTCTATTATGACTCATAATATGTAGTAGAGTCTCGTATTTTACCTAGGACATCGTTCTATTATGACTCATAATATGTAGTAGAGTGTCGTATTTTACCTAGGACATCGTTCTATTATGACCCATAATATGTAGTAGAGTCTCGTATTTTACCTAGGACATCGTTCTATCATGACTCATAATATGTAGTAGAGTCTCGTATTTTACCTAGGACATCGTTCTATTATGACTTATAATATGTAGTAGAGTCTCGTATTTTACCTAGGACATCGTTCTATTATGACTCATAATGCGTAGTAGAGTCTCGTATTTTACCTAGGACATCGTTCTATTATGACCCATAATATGTAGTAGAGTCTCGTATTTTACCTAGAACATCGTTCTATTATGACTCATAATATGTAGTAGAGTCTCGTATTTTACCTAGGACATCGTTCTATTATGACTCATAATATGTAGTAGAGTCTCGTATTTTACCTAGGACATCGTTCTATTATGACTGATAATATGTAGTAGAGTCTCGTATATTACCTAGGACATCGTTCTATTATGAATCATAATATGTAGTAGAGTCTCGTATTTTACCTAGGACATCGTTGTATTACGACCCATAATTTATAATGATTATATTTATAGTAATTTATGGTTCACAGTTTGTATCATTGCATCCACGACGTCGAACTAAGTAATTTTAAGCCAATCAACTGCTCTGGTTTTATTCATTGAATAAATCATACATGCTTGAGGACCGAGTTCCTAGGGGGACAATAACCGGGGCCTAGGAGGAGTGGGGTAGCGGCGCGTTCCGCGCCTTAGGCGCCGTCTGTCGGGGTCCGGACGACATATGAGGAACGAATTGACGCCTCACTCCAAGAAAGGAAGACGGAAGGATCCGTCGTCTCAAGCGGATAATACGCAACTATATCCCGATGAGCATAAATATTCTCGATTAGTATTTCCTGCAATTTTTCGTAGTAAACTAGATTTTCGTTAAATTGAATTTCTCGTGAAGTAGTTTTGTAATTCCTGAAAATTTACAAACACAAAAATATAGATAAAAATATTTTTCTCACAATCGTAATCACCTGACTCTACTGATTCTAACTCCACATATTTCATAGGAAGTACTCTAAAAACGGCGGAATTCTATGCGAAATTGGAAAGAAAATTGCATTTCAAAGTATACAAATCGTACAGCTTAGAGCGGGAGTTCGGGGCCAGCAGTTCCCGGCTTAAGCTTAGTATATGAGTCATATAGAGACCTGCGCTTAGGCTATCCGGAACGGCATAGCATAAGTTACATTGGCCAAAACCTGGGTCCAATGTGTTATAAGGGATCGAAAGTATTGTAAGGTTTAAGTCGTAAATGTACCGAGATATAAAGCACCAGGGGAGGATAACTTGGTCCCTGGTAGGGGCAGCTGGGTGGTCAGCGGGAGGAGGGGTTCTCCTTACCTAAGGAGGTAAACACCCTATCCTACGTTTTTATGAGCACGTATAGTTTAAGCAATTTATATAAAATGTGTTTCAGAATTTATAGTATAACACGCGATAGTTATCTTTGGTAACATAATGAAGTATCTGAGAACGTTAGACAAAAATATATTCCGTGTAAATGAACTTATCGCAAAGTTTAATAATTTATTGTTGACATCAATCTCACGCTGCCAGCAGCAATTATCATCTGTGTTTTAATTCATTCTATTGCGGTAATAAAGTCCCAATCATAATTATTCTCTTTTGATTTCAGCGTTAGATGCTCATCTGATCTACTTAAAATTTGGCTACAATTATATTATAACCTATAGCTCGGATATCCTTCTACTTCATTAAATTTGCTTTTAAATTTTTCAAAAGCTGTCTAATTTTTATAATCAAAATGTTTCGCGGTACAAAATCTTTCAATCTTTTCGTTTAATTTTACGATTTTAGGTAACATTTGGATTGTGTTTTTTGCTATTCTATAACCAAACGGTACAAAACCTTTCAACTTTTTCTTTAAATTTTACGATTTTAGGTAATACTTGGAGGGGCTTTTTGTTATTATATGAACACGCAGTACAAAATCTTTCATCTATTTCCTTTAATTTTATGATCTTAGGTAACACTTGGATGGGTTCATTGTTATTCCGTGAACACGCAGTACAAAATCTTTCATCTATTTCCTTTAATTTTATGATCTTAGGTAACACTTGGATGGGTTCATTGTTATTCCGTGAACACGCAGTACAAAATCTATGATCTTAAGTAACACTTGGATGGGTTCATTGTTATTCCGTGAACACGCAGTACAAAATCTATGATCTTAAGTAACACTTGGATGGGTTCATTGTTATTCCGTGAACACGCAGTACAAAATCTTTCATCTATTTCCTTTAATTTTATGATTTTAGATAAGAAAAATCTTTTGTTAGATTATAAAGCTAGTTGTTGAGTCTCTTGTCATTTGTATAATTGTATATTACGTATAAGGAATACTGATCGAATTGCATGGTTTTCGCAACATAACTTGCTATAACATCGGTTATAACATGGTTCTAACCGGTACAACTTCTAAGTTACCTGCTTGTTACCTTCATATATATGGTCCGAACTTTGTCGATGCTAGATATTTAGCTGCCTGATCTACTTTTATCCAGAAACTGTCTCAATAGCGTTTGAAATTTGACTTGCTCTGCGATAAATTTTAATATATTAAAAACCATTAAAACCATACTAACTGCTTTCACGGCTATTTTATACTGAATTAGTGTGCACCTATCAAATTGCCTACCGAAAACTGACAAAATGATAAGTCGATTGTTACTGCAAGAAAATTAATCGCTATCCAGCGAGTTCGTGAAAAAGGTTACGCTTTAAGTAGTTCGGTAGATTTAACCTTAAAGTTTTATCCCAAGTGTGCAACTATTAAATAGCCTACCGGAAACACCGACAACAAAATGACAAGTCACTTGTTACTGCAAGAAAATTAATCGCTGTCCAGCGAGTTCGTGAAAAAGGTTACGCTTTAAGTAGTTCGGTAGATTTAACCTTAAAGTTTTATCCCAAGTGTGCAACTATTAAATAGCCTACCAGAAACACCGACAACAAAATGACAAGTCACTTGTTACTGCAACAAAATTAATCAATATCCAGTTTAATTCATGGAAAGCTTAAGCTTTAAGTTGTTCAGTAGATTTAAGTGGAATTTTGTGTCGCAGTAGCTACGTTATGACTTTTTTAACTTTACTTTAACTGTATGTGGTACATTTATATCGCAACAGCTGCTATTAACCTGTATATGGACAAATTATGCGAACACAACAACAGCTTCCTTAACATGTTGATTAATAATTTTCAAAATGAAGAATGGGTCTAATTTTTAGTATTGAACATATGAAAGCAGTAATCTAAATCTGCGATATAATAATGGTGCTATATTACGTTGTACCACGAGATGCAGTGGATATAATTGCATAATACAGTGTATAATAGTGATGATCAGCATTTTGATCGTGCATAGTACGGTAGAGTAAGCTTATAGTGAAATCGCTTCGGACAGATCACAAAAAAAGTGAAAAAATAAACATTTCTACACTATCAAGGCTCATTTACAGTTTGGCCTGGATCAAACAAACATTATATTTCACTGCAACAGCATTTTTACTATAAACGCGTTTGTTTACTAAACGCACATTTCACTGTATAACGCATAAAACATCGTGCACCATGCAATGCTGTGTACAATTTTGCTAGACGAAATTTTGAGTGCAAAACAGCCATTTAGGATATATTTTGTTATTAAAAGGCTGAATTATGTTTAGCTTCAAATGCTCAATCAATACACAACATGTAAATACTAAGCACCACGGTCAGCGAATTCACAACTACCGTGAAAATGGAACTTTAAGAAAGTAAAACCGAAAATAATTACACATCCTAATGCCTAGCTATGTAATAAATGTAGCCATTTACTAAACTATACAAGATAAAATTCAGAAAAGACTAGAAATTCGTTTGGACAATCCACGCCACAACCTTCAGCTTGAACAAAGCTAAAAATAGTAAAAGGCACAAATAGGAATCTATATCATTGCAGCAAAATAATGCAATCGATCTTTTCTATAAAGCTGTGAGATTTTTAAAATTATTCCTTGAATTTAGTGCACTAAAGGCTCAACGGTAGTTGGGAATAACCAAGTTTACACGGAATCATCAACTTAACTGTAACAATATTATATACTATTCGATTATTCGAATAATGGGTTTTTACCAATGGCCGAGTGGTCAATGGCCGGAGCTAGAATTGCATTATACTTCACCCGTCAGGCCAGATACATTTTGCGTTTTACTATTATGGTTTCAAATAATTACGAAACATGTGTCACTGTTCGATTCTTGTATTTGTAATATTCATCGTTCGACAGTCGGGTAAACCGCATATTTTTTTCGTTCACTATTCTTCAGTTCTCTTACTATTTTAATGTCACATTTCTTTAAATCAATAAAGATTAATATGCATGCATGCACGTTATCCCAGGGGTAGCCGGCTCCTCGAGGGGGATCGGCCTTTGGTCTCCGAGAGAGGGATCAACCGGGCATCAGGTGGAGGGACCGCAGTCGGCGCCGCCGAAGGGTTCGGTAATTGCGACGCGTTCAGGGTGGGGCGGCGTCGAGCGATCTGTGAGGATGAGGATTTGACGCCTCAGGGAGATAATCTCCCTCTTACCACCTATGAGCATATATGTTTGCAGCCATTTCTGGCTATATTCACTAATGGAGGTAATGTATTCGTGTGGTATTTTGTTGCAGAACAGTTGTATTTAATAGTTGTAGTTAGTAGTTGTGTTAGATGTTGTGTATTTGCGGCTTGATCGAGCCACGTTTTGGTTCTGTATTTTCGAAATATAGTCGAAGGAACACTTACTATTTTGATATGCAATCACACGATTCTAGCGCCGACAATTAATCGGTGGATCGAAGAACATTTAATATGCAATCTTTCAACACAATTCTACTAAACGTGTGGCAAAACACACGAAACTTTTACCGCAATATACAAATAATTTACGTCTAGTTAACGCCCTAAACCTGAAAGAAATTTTGTAACACTGTTACCTAAAGTAAACCTTACGAAATTTTCAAAACACGACAGGGACGGATTTATGTACAACTGTTACCTAAAGTAAACCTTATGAATTTTTTAAAACACGACAGGACGGATTTATGTACAACTGTTACCTGATACGGCTTCGAGTTCAAAAGTGTTTAAAACACTACTAGGTAAAATAGATTTTGGAAATAATTTAAATTACGATAGAAAATTATAATTGAGAAATGGTGGTACTGTCCCATGTTAGGTTATTTATGTTTGTCCTAATAAATACTGATCTACATATATATTAGGTTCTGCCCAGTAAAATCAAAATGTAGAAATTTTTTCTGTACTACTAAATCAGGTTGATATAACATCTTTTAAATTGCTACAGATATATAGGCAGATGTAAGAGGCAAGGTTTTATTTCCTCTCCTTTC
Source organism: Trileptium ribeirensis (assembly GCA_030248225.1). Lineage (NCBI taxonomy): Eukaryota > Metazoa > Nematoda > Enoplea > Enoplida > Thoracostomopsidae > Trileptium > Trileptium ribeirensis. The sequence goes on from JASANE010003078.1 coordinate 17,604, forward strand.
TGCTCTTACGTTATTCGTTTCCTTATGTGAATTTTCTACCTTATTATAAACATGTGCGGCAATGTTCTGCGAACGATAGTAAGCATGCTGTGCGGACGACGCTTAATGAATTCTCATTCTCGAGTCGTATGAAGCAGAAAACACCAGAAAATGTAGTATCGTATGTACCATAGGAACAGAATAAATTTGTATTTATTTGTAAAGTAGACCTTAGGAATTTTTAAGAAAGGTCAAGGACGAATTTTTGTATAACTGACACCTAAAGTAAATCTTACGAATTTTTAAAACACTGCAGGGACTTAAAAATTATCCGTATAAAACTGACAGGTTTTACAGCCTGGCTGGTTTAGTATTTTATGAGCTATAGCTATTCGTGTTTGATTTCTTCATTGTTTATAATATAATTAATATTTTTATAATTACTGATATGCCGGCTGTCAGAAAGCCATTGCCTAAGTTCTAGGCACGATATTTTTTAATTATTAAGTCAACATACCGCTACACTTGTTAATACGCTGACTGTGGTATATTCAATTTAAGTTACGTCTTATACATACGCTTACAGTTTCCTCGCAATGTGTACATCATATCACTGTTCAAACATATTCTGGTCAGAAAACTATAATGTACAGTTTACTTGGAGGTGAAATGAACTACATTTAATGTTATAAGGATAACTACTTCTTCACATTGATAATTCACGATAGCAAGGTTATTAGTACACTAATTACTGCGGGTGCGACATCAGTATCTTTACTGACGTGATGATAAATGTCAATGCTAAATATACCATTTGTGCAATGTCACCGCCAGCGTTTTAAACGTATAGCTAATTTATAATGCCGAAATAAATCTCATATTCAACTTTAGATTATCACAGTATAATATATTTATGATTATTGCAGTATTCAGTTTTATGCAATGTATGACTGATACAAAGTTATTACTTGGGAATAATTAATCATAACTATTGCTGAAAAAAGCATTCGAGATATTTAATCCAAATTAGTTAAACAATATTTTTAGTAACTAATCATGGTTACCTTATAAACGACTGTTACACGATGGTAAATTAGCGAAAGGACGGGCTATACTTTTCAAATTTGACACTATCTACTTGGACATTTACGAAGTTAATGCTAAACAGAGCGGGGTAAATAAAACAGTATACCGGTTTGATAGCAATATCATAAACGTGGTAATTACATAGGCATTGATATTTTAAAAAGATTTAGCCTTATCTGTAAGCTTGTCTGCTCTGCGGTGAGCAAGCATTGTTTCAAACCTAAAAAGTAAGTTAATCTTGTTCCTGGCATCTATTGATGACATTTGAACAAGATTTCGCCTTATCTGTAAGCTTGTCTGCTCTGCGGTGAGCAAGCATTGTTTCAAACCTAAAAAGTAAGTTAATCTTGTTCTTGGCATCTATTGATGACATTTGAACGAGATTTCGCCTTATCTGTAAGCTTGTCTGCTCTGTCTACATTAATTCGTCTGCTGCTGCGGATTGGTAAAACATATTTCTCGACGCTTGAGGACATTCCGATTTTGTCACTTACCAGGATAATACTTCATAGCTTGGCCTAGTGAACGCGGCCTACGTCCTTTCCATCACATTTCTAGGGCTTTTTTTACAAACCGTTTTTCTTATTTCCTCTTTACAAATAGCCTAGTGTCGCTGAAATTTGGCTTATGTCCGTTTGTTTTTCACTCCATTCAGCATAACTTTTGACCTCGCAGCACCTCGTCACGTGATAGGTCAAATGAAAGCTCAGGACCTCAAGAAGTTCAATATGTGGTCACTGACCTGATTTTGTATTTGTGTTACATAGCTAGGGGATCAGATATTACGTCATATGACGATTCTGAGTAAAAATTGAGCATTTTTCATTCCGTACCTCGTGGAAAACATTGGTCGAAAACAATGATATAGTACTCAATGTAAAGGTGATCCATAGCTCTTTTATGCAAAGTAAGGTCAAAATTGTCAAAAAAATCGCTGAATTTTAAGGTATATCATAAAGCTATATAGCCAGTGAGCATATTACGATGAAACTTGACATACCGATAGAGCATATTCATATTGTGGGATGAGCTCATTATCGATTATATTTTTTTCTTTTAGAATCGTCTTAGACCATGTGATCAGAGTGGGCACAGTCACCAACTAGGCGTGAACCATTGTATTTTTTTTCGAAAATTATTGACAGCGTTTTAATAGCTGTTGCATACAGTAATTTTGACACGACAAACATGGTAGTAGAGTCAATTTTGATCTTGACTAGTTATTAATTTAAACAGGTTATTTTCTCCACAACAATTTTTCGATTCTGTACAACTTTTTCTTTGATCCTGTAATAATAAGATGATTCAAAATCGTTTAAAACTTCTCACAGCTATATAAAAATTCTGCTTTTTCTGGCTATTGATATCACAGGATTATTAAATCAGTTGTATAGATATTGAATAAACTTAGGTTGAAAAGCAACAATAAACACTTACTGCACAGACTAAGTCGTGAACATCAAATTTTGTTTGCAGTGGAATATTGGCGGCCATTTTTATAAAAAATGAGAGAAGAGCAAATAACTGTGAAAGCAAAAATTTCAACTCGACGTAGTAGAGCACAAACTATAAACTGATGAAATATTTAGCGTGCACGCTTTATAAGTACTGTAATTAGCACACTTGATTAATGTATTATCATTAAGCTTAAGCTCGTTATAGTACAGATTATATATTTTGCAATTTGTAGTTCCGGTATCACAACCTTACAATGTTAAAGTTTTGTAACTGTTGTGGGTAGCCATACATGAATCCATAATAATATGGCAGTTTGATAATAAAGGTGTGTTAAAGTTTACTTAAAAATTACCATTCCTATCTCATCATATTTGGGTTACATAAAACTATAGTTTTTTTAATTAAAATTTTTTATGCATATGAATTAAAATTCTTAATATTGAGCGTTTAATTAAAAACTCAATAAATAAATGAAGTATGAATTTTACGGAATTAAGGATGCTGCGATTGTCATATAAGTTGAAGGCTTCAATTCAACATACTTGCTGAACTATGACATATTGTTTCACAACATCGCGGAACATATTAAATGATATATAATGCTTCTTGGTTGAGTGAATATATAGGACAAATGTGTTTCTAAAACGAAAAAGTACCTGGAGGTGATTTGAGTCACTTTATACAAGTATTTAAGCACAGATTAAAGACGCACTGTCGACATTGTTTATGAATTTTGTGAACATTTCTTGTTGCATTATCTTCTGATTAACAAATTATTAATTTGAATCGATTTCTGTTTCAATCAAGCACACTTGTATCAACCGATGGTTTTGTGGTTGGTCCAATGGACTCAAAGTGACCAGCGGTCAAAACCAAAAATTTCAAAACTACTAAATTTCGGTGTATGATGACATTGCTTGTCTCTATATGCAGGATGCAATTGCATCCTTTATTAAAATCTGAATATTTACATTGTAGCCATCGTCTTGTACGTTTTCGTCTCTGTGGTTCTATAAGTCTCTGAGTAGATGGAAATGTGTCTGGAACATCCATTCCTTGCGCCTCTTGTTCCAGGAATTCACCAGTCTGTCTTTGTATTCGTTAATTGGTCCTTTCTCGCGCTTTCACCTTGCAGAATCGTATTTTATGCAAAAATAAAGTATAATCTCATGAAACCGAATCATTGCAATTGTGCGGGATGTCTTGACATCCCATTCCAAAGACATCGCGGTTGTAGCTACTTCCTTCGACGTTTCCGACGCAGTTCCAGCAAGTCCACAGAGGGTGGGAATGTATCTGGTACGTCCATTCCCAGAGCCTCCTGCTCGCGCAGAACTCCAATTTGCCGCTTCAACTCGCGAATTTGTTCCTCCTCACGCTTTCGTTTTGAGAAAAATTTGTGTATAGCATCCATATTACATACCTAAAATCAAGCACAAACCCTTTTCATGTGCAATTTTTTTTGCTTTTTATTATACAAATTCAACAACACATTTAAACACAAACATTAAATCCATTCAATTTTATTATCATCTTTAGTCATTTTCAAAGTCTTCGTAAATTCCCCCATCACAAACAGAACCATAGATTCATTCAGAGTTTTCGCAAAGTCCATAATCAACCTGAGGTTGCCATCCTTTACTTTGGAAACGTAGTTACCACAGCTACTTGAATGATCAGGAGACACGTCCACAGCAAACACACCAAATCCCCCAAACATGTCGATAGGTGAGAACCCGAGGTCCCGGTTCCTATAGTTTAGACCATGGAGCAGATTAGCATAAACCTCAGGATAACTTTTTGCGTTGACAACAAGCGGTGTTTGTCCCGGTAACGTTACATTATTGACCAGCACTTGCAACTTTGACATCTCCGGAAGCTTTAAGTTGTAAATGTTCTTGCCCACGTTCCCATTGT
>JASANE010003079.1:0-31322 GCA_030248225.1 Trileptium ribeirensis
CGGTCCACCCTTGAGGTTACGATAGCCGGGGTCGTATGGGCATGGTGTTAGGAAGTTGCGCCATGCAGCTGCGTCACCGGTTATTACATAAGTACATGTCTTGGCAATTAGATTTAGCAAAGTGCGTAGTGTCTTGGATAATAACTTGCATTTTGCTAATGTAGTCGTTCTTATTCATGATAACGATGCCTTTTCCTTTGTCAGGTGACGTGATGACTAGATCCTTGTTAGAGGCTAGATTTTTTATGTTCACTTAGCTGGTTTCCCACTGTGAAAATTTTGACGCGGGTTTGTGTCCTGTAAAATTGTTTATCAAATTTAAATAAATAGTTTATTCTTGTTCATTTTTGAAAAAGTAAAGTTTATGTTGGTTGTTTGGATTTAAAGCAAAGTGTCACGCAAGCAATTCTCAAACGTGCATAGACTGCAATTTTGTTGACTTTCCTAGATGCTGGTACGAAATCCAAACACTTAGCTAGCGCTAATCATTTACGTTCGCTGATGGCACAACGTTAGACGATAAACACGCAATTTATATTTACGGTCAGGTGTGTACAAGCTAACCTATGCTGTAGTCGTTGTAATTTCTTTTAATGCCACGCTAAATAATCGTAATTGATTTCACTGATAGCCATCAATATCTAACATTAAAATTTTACCAATCTTCAGGTATCTAATTATCCTTTAAAGCGTTACCAGTTTGATTAAAGATCTTTATGAAGTTTAAGGACACCTTTTTTGTGTTTGGTTATTTCATTCCCAAGTATTTTCTGTACAAAAATTGGGCCAATGTTTGATGGTTACGTACAGTGCTCGATTTCTTTGATTTTGATGAAATTGGTGGTTACTTTGGAATCGATGCAATGTTGTAAAAACTCAACATGGGCAGCAGATTTGGTATATTTTATGAATGACCTTTTATGAGATCTATACAGAAGTACTGCGCCATTGCCATATTTTGTTCGTATGCCCGATATTATGCCCGTTGGGAATTGAACTTTAATTAGTTGCGTGACGGCGGAGATAGCTAGCTGGTGCGATGTCTGAGACATGGACCGGGTCGGATTAGTGTTAAATACTAGCTGATCTTTGATACACCAATGAAGCCATTTATTTAAACCATAATATTGACGGCTATAACAACTTAGAATAGACAACGACGAAACGTAGACCACTTAGTATGCGTGTACATAAAGTAAAAATACTCACTGGTCCATTTTGCAACAGAATAAACAACGAAGTGAGCACGCCGAGCGGGAAACAGAAAACTGAACTACTATAGGTGGCTGAGCGGCAATGAAATGTAAAGCAAAAAAACAACCGTGTTGTAGCGAATAAATAAATATGGCAATGGCGCAGTACTTCTGTTTAGATCTCATAAAAGGTCATTAATAAAATATACCAAATCTGCTGCCCATGTTGAGTTTTTACAACATTGCATCGATTCCAAAGTAACCCCCAATTTCATAAAAATCAAGAATCGAGCAATTGTACGTAACATCAAACATTGGCCCAATTTTGTACAAAAAATACTTGGGAATGAAATAACCAAACACAAAAAAGGTGTCCTCAAACTTCATAAAGATCTTTAATCAAACTGGTAACGCTTTAAAGGATAAATTACAATACCTAGATTGGTATATTTTAACGACCTATATCCGATGGCTATCAGCTAAAATTGATTACGATCATCGAGCGCGGCACCAAAAGAAATTACAACGACTACAGCATAGGTTAGCTTCTTGTGATGGCGACCGTAATAATATAAATTGTGTGTTTAATTTGTCTAACGTTGTGCTATCAGAGGATGAGAGACTAGCGCTAGCCAAGGGTTTGGATTTTGTACCAGCATCTAACAAAGTCAACAAAATTGCAGTCTATGCACGTTTAGAATTGCTCTTGCAACATCTTTGCTCCAAAATTGAAACAACCAACATAAGCTTTACTTTCAAAAATGAACTCAAAGCAGCCATTGACACATCCATAAACAATTTCACAGGACACAAACCCGTGTCAAATTTTTCACAAAACCAGCTACGTAACATAAAAAATCTAGCCTCTAACAAGGATCTAGTCATCACGTCACCTGACAAAGGAAAAGGCATCGTTATCATGAATAAGAACGACTACATTAGCAAAATGCAAGTTATTATCGAAGACACTACGCACTTTGCTAAATCTAATTGCCAAGACATGTACTTAATCACAGTTAGAGCTGAGGCAAACGTTACTTAGCTACTTAATTCGCTCAAAAAAAACAAACATATATCGGAATTACAATATAAACACCTCATTCCGAAAGGATCACGTCCTCCAATCTTATATGGAGCACCCAAATTACATAAAGCAGACGTTCCTCTAAGACCAATTCTATCGTGCATCGGCTCACCAGTACATAAACTAGCTAAATTCCTAGGGACGATCCTTGAACCTATCACAAAAAACTGCTATACCGTTAACAACTCGTTTGATTTTGCCAAGGAAATATCAACATCTGATTTCGGCCAAAAATATTTAGCGAGCTTTGATGTGTCAGCTCTTTTCTCCAACGTGCCCATAGAAGAAACACTCAATTTCATTGAAACAGCGGCAAGAAACAAACAATTCACTTCACCCATCCCAATTAAATGGTTGTTGGAAGCCATTAGAACTTGTGTTCGCAACGTGATATTTACATTTAATGGCACGGTTTACAAACAAATTGAGGGAGTAGCAATGGGATCCCCGTTGGTCCCAACGTTAGCTAACATTTTCATGGCCTTTTCGGAATCCATCTGGCTTAACAAATGCCCTCCAGCTTTTAAACCACAGTTTTACCGACGATATGTCGATGATACGTTTACAGTATTTGACAATCAACAACAGTCCGAGGACTTCCTGCACTTTCTAAACCAACAACACAACACCATTAAATTTACTTTGGAAGGTGAAAATAATAATAAAATACCGTTTTTGGACGTTCTTGTCAATAAACAATCAGGCAAAATAGAAACGTCCACGTACCGCAAAGCCACTTTTTCGGGCTTACTAATGAAATACGATTCGTTCATTCTTCCAAAATACAAAACTGCCCTGGTACAATGTTTACTCCATAGAGCCTTCGGGGTCATACATAAAGAAGTTCAATTTTTGCATAAAACTTTGAACCAAAACGGGTTTCCAATAAAAATGCTCAATAACACCACGAGATCGTTCATTAACAAATGGCATGCGAACTATAACCGCACCACGCAAGCTTACTCAAGCGACCAAACTAACAACCAAACCACCAACAATGACACCAAAATTTGCTCCATCAAATTACCATTCCTGGGCATATTCACACATAAACTAAAGAAACGACTAACATCACTTTTAAAATCAACGTTTCAGAATGTCGAATTTCGTGTTATCTTCGAATCGGGCCGCAAAATCAAGCACGAATTTAGCTTTAAGGATCCGTTACCAACCGCTCTAAAATCCTATGTTGTGTATCAATTCAACTGTTCTGCTTGTGAAGCAGACTACATCGGCAGCACTTGCCGACATCTTACAACTAGGGTAGCAGAGCATAGGGGTATATCCACTAGAACGGGGAAAAAGTTCAATAACAACCAATTAATGAACTCAGCAGTATACCAACATGTTCAAGGATGTAATTCCAACGCAAATCTAACGGACTTTAGCATCTTGGGTATGGTCAACAGCTCACAATATGATGCAGACCTTCACCTACGCTTGTTGGAAAACCTTTACATACGGCACAAACGCCCGAAATTAAACGATAGCACCGCGCTGAAACCATTGTTTTTGTTTCCGGACTAAGAAGTTAACGCCATTATACTTTCTCGGCACATTTTGTTCAATTTATTATATATATATATATATATATATATATATATATATATATATATATATGGACTCTACATACGAGGACAATACAAAAAACAAGACGGACGAGGACAAGACGCACAAAATTCCACTAAATTTATAAGTTTTACGGACGGACTGGTCACATATGGCTAGGAAAGACTGGGGCTAGGTTTAGGGCCCTCCCGTGGGCTCCTGGAGTTCCTGAATAGGACCCCCGATAGATCAAAGGATACCTAGGAATGTGCCGCGAACCAGACTGCGAAATGAGCTCATTCCCACCTTCGGTTCCCCCCTTCGGGACGTCTAAAGACGTTCTGTCGAGATATTTGAATAGCTGTCAGCTGGGAATGTTAGGAATGTTTGGCTTTATCTTGTAAGCCGACATGTCAACGTGCAATGTTTGCACGTTTACCCATGGGATTGGTAGAAAATTTGGCCCCAGATGGACTCTCATTAAGCTTAAATTAGGTGATGGATGGGGAAGCTAACTCGCTAAATAGCTGGAATTTGACCTTAATTCGACGAGTTAGCTGGTGGAAATTTGATGAATGAGGACCAGAAGACGAATCTGTCCCGAAATGAGGACAGATTTCCAGCTTAATCCAAGCATTTTGTATGGGGAAAAAAGATTCAAAATTTCGAATTTGATGGGTGACCCAACCATTTTTGTAGAACAGTTGGGGGATAACAGTCGATTTAGGATTAGGTAAGAGCTTTAAGAGATCTGAGTGATGATCTCTAGATAAATTTCTGACATAAATTTAAAAGTTAAGATGGACGAGGCTCAATATCTCGCCAGAAAATAAGCCAAAACTCACAGATGGTCGACCTCCGACTATTCGGAGGGTTCAAATTTGATGTCGGCCATTTCTATTGAAGCCGACTCTCTCTAAAGGGGACCCAGGGTTTACGATAGCTGTCAAAAATGAAATCTTGGGAATTTTTCGATTGGGCGCCCGGGTTTGAACTCAAAAAAGTGGGCGTTAAAAGACCATCGCCGATTGGATGGCGACAAAATCGCCATCCTTCAACATAGCTGAAAATTTTGAGGCCACGACTACCGCGTCGTCTCTTGGAATCAGTTCGACTTCGGCAGCGCGGAGTTCGGTCGACTCTACTGACCGGCTCCGACGCTTGGATTTTTGTAGTTAATTTCACAACAATTTCTGCTTTCCCGTGCTTTCTTGTTTTCGCTTTTGGTTCGCGTGTGGAATGGAATTCGATTGTTGGAGGACCCGCGTAGACGTCTTCCGTCTCGCGGAAGGGGACTAGCGATTGCTGTCCCGGACCGAATACTGTAAGTCAGGAAGAGAATCGAGTGTATGGGGGTTTATTTTCCCCAGATTACAATGTGACAGACCATTGAAATTTGATTAGTTGTCGCACGATTTTTACCTTCGATAGCTTGACCAGACGCCCGTCGGAGGACGTCTTACTTTCCCACGTCAACTGACTACACTTTTGCATGTTCCTTGACAAACCTCCTCTATTCGAGTTCCGTTTTGAGCCTGGTAAGTGATTGCACGGGGGGTATTAGGTTGTGAACGGGAAAGCCGAAGTCCTTCTGATTCCCCGTGGTCTTAGGTAAGGCAAATCAAAATGGACGCTTCTCGTCCATGTTTTACAGGATGTGTTGCTCTTGAGTTAGGGTAGTTGAATTTTTCCTGAGCTGACCACGGTAAAATTTCCCCGACTAGTTATAGGGACAGGCTTACTAGTTCATGTTTCTGGTTTACGATTTTATAGCTTAGTGGACTGTTCGACACTCATGCCGCTGCTTGAGTGCGGACTGACTTTGCAGGTAGGGACAGGGAACTAGCCTCTGTCGGGCTTTAGGAAGCCCCAAAATTTCGTTTATTAGTTCGAGCCAAGAAAATTTGGGGAAATAGAAAAGATTAAACAAATTCTAAGAACATTAACCTGAGCATAAGGTGTTTTGCTTTCTGATTGCAATGATTGCCGCGTACAAAGGTGGTCAGATTATTTCAACCTCGATTAGTGTTTGTTTGATTATCATGAGAGAAGCATCTGTGCCTTGTACGAAGTCCAGCCCCGACCGCCCGAATCCTTGACAGCCCCAATGACCCCACATCCTAAGCTCTAGTAACAGATACTGCTTCAAAATGTTTACTTCGAAACTGTTGCGATCAGGTTATAAAGTTTACTAAGGTTCATTACAACACAGACTCGTGGTTAAGCTCAATGGTAGTACGTAGGAAACCACCTGCTACCAAAACGAACCGACGGCATGGCTCGACACGAAAATCGGTTACAATAAACGCTGTCAAAGGCATGCTAGGATGCTAACTGAGCAAGATGAAGCCACAATACTATCATTTCAATAAAGAAAAATTGTAGCCCTCGCGAATCGTTTTGACCCCAAACCGAGCAAGTGCAAAACCCAGTTTTCTTTTTGGAGCAACTTGATCGCTGAGTTTAGGCATTTTTCTATTTTGTCGTTGGTTGCCCGTTAGGCTATGTACTATGTATGCCCCGATTTAGCTTTTTCACCATTTTTGTCTCTCTCCTTTTTCATTTTCCCTTGTTGATTTTCGATCCTGCACGGGGAAATTAAGCCCGCTGCAGAAATTTTAGTACTAACCACTCGACTATCGAGTTCTAAGAAAATTCATTAAAATTTTAGTAATAACCCCACTGCACAATTTCGATAGTGCAGTCGAGACACTGTACAACTGCAACGTGTACAGTACAATAAGATCTTAGGATGAGTTCGATAGAGAGAGGACAGAAAAGAGAACAACGACAAAGAAAAAACAAAGAAACAAAAGAAAACGAGAGGACACAACCAAAGCAAACCCCAAAGGAAAAATGCCATGCCCGCCGTAAAACGCCAACTAGTCCCTGTTGTGGGACGGGCGCGACAGCCTGCCCGAACGATTGAAAAGGACCACACTGGTCGCTTAGACGTCGTCACAACTGGCCGGTCGGTGCCCCTACTTACCTAGGTTATCAAAACAGTTACCAGGGGCGACCCTTCAAAGTGATTAAAGCTACGTCCCCTGCCGAGATAACGTAACTCAACTGGTACCTCACCACTGAAATCGACCGTATTGTCACAAGTCCACCACTTACGAAATTTTTAGGACTGAAGGAAAAATCTCAATTCCCGTTTGGACTACTGGATACATCGAAGCAAAAGGTTATTGACACCTAGCGCAAAACCCATCGCACTGGCGAATCAATGTGAAAGACTCGATCGGAATACTAGGCAAATTTACCGGACGGGGAATTCACACCGGACGGAGTTCTCCGTCGTATTGTCATGTGGACGCTTCATTTGCCGTACAATAATTATTGGCATTAGCATTCGCTCGTTTGTATCATATAAACTCACTTGCTTTTAACCGTGTAATTGCATTAGCATGACTATAATTAAACTTGCACTGTGGATCCGTGTTTTAGTACCTCGATTCATATCCTTTCTCTACTGGAGCCACGCGATAAAAGTGAACCCTCTCCTTTCCCCACACGGTCTCCTGAACTCACGTAGCGCCGCGCGTTATCGAGAGCGAACTTCGAAGCACGCCGGAAAGCATAACCCGAGCTCTAACTGACTGACTTAGTCGACGCTCCACACCGGACGCCTCGGGTATAGACTCTGGCCCGGTATTCCGGGAACGCCTTCGCTCTCCCTGCCCCGCTCCCTGCGTGCACCTAGACAAGGGAATGAATAGGCACGACTGCATTCGATATGACGACGCTCCGACTGTCTGTATCTGAACTGTGCTGCTGGTAACTATAAATAAAATATTGGAAATTATGCCCTGTGTCCAGCGTTGTTTGTACCAAAGCGGAATAAGTACGTTCAAATGAACTGGCCGACCCTTCGTGCCACGGCTTGCGTACGAAGCTACCCCAAGCCCTGACACGAGCGGTCCGCCGCCAATAATGACAGATTTGTGCAATTACATTGCAGCGAGAATGGTCCTCAAAATTATTTATCAAACTCCCTCGTACAATAGTCACACTTACGCCGGAGATAAAATTTATTAGGAAAACTTTAGCTCTCGATACTAACTCGGTCAAAATTACCACGTTACAAAATCGATAGTCCGACGCTAAACGTCTCAGGGCATGTCGGAACCCTGTGGGGGCCACATAGGCTACACTGAATAAAGTGTTCAACTAAGAATAAACTCAGTGGAACTCAAAATTTATCTTGTAAAACCAAAGTTATCATGCATTTTACTACAAATTTCGCTGAACAAAACAACTTCCGTTAGATTAGAATAGGGAATAGCGGTTTGACATTATGACCTGTGAGCAGGTTTCGGTGCCAACGTCCCTGGGGGACCTCTGCAATCATACCAGGATACTAGACACGTGCGCAACCAATCGGGCGGGGTCTGAACACACCCCGTGAAGCGCGCCTGCGGCCTGCTAAGCTCTGTAACTTCTTGGGCCTGACCATGAAAAGTGGCTAAATCGTAAAATTTAGGGTCCGCCCTTGAGGTTATGATAGCCGGGGTCGTAAGGGCATGGTGTTAGGAAGTTGCGCCATGCAGCTGCGTCACCGTTATTACACAAATACGATTGAACGAAGTACAGAACCAAATGGCAGTAAAGACGAAGAAATAAAGGAATTGCAGGAAAGAATAAGAGAACTGCATCTACAAGCGCAACCGGCACAATATTAAGATAAACAAATGGAGAAACAACGGCGCGCTCAAAGAATAGAACGCCAAAACAAAACCGTCGGAACCGAATTTTCACAAGTACCACACGATATTCCTGACAAACATCCAGGCGAAGAAGTATTCAGGTGGGCTGAGATACTTCTAGATGGATTACAGTTGCGGGAATATTAACTGTGGAGTGAATTGTGTTATTTCAAAACACATAGAAATTGTTGCATTAAATAAATTTCGCAGAGCGAAATCATACCCGAAGCGAATACGGAAAAGATCACATATAAACTACAAAACAAATGGGCAGAAATACTACATCAAGAAACAATGATCAAATAAGTTAGAATGATACAAATGCTAACGGCATTACGAGAGAACGAGGCAAAGGTCCGGCCCAAATGTCGATCGATGGGAAAGACAGAAAAGAATATCGACAAACAATACAACAGTACGTCAAAAATGTCCAAGAAGGGATGACGGAATTCATCTACTCAAGGCATTTACTGTCCCACTTGTCGAAGCTGCCCGACAGTCGTTATTTACTCGGCTGTCGTATAACAGTCTCATTTATCATTTTCCAAATTCCTCATTTTCCAATTTTTCTTTTTTATCAATTTTCCGATTTCCCAGTTACCCTCATTTCCAATTTCGTGGTTTTGTAATTTCTCGTTTCTGCAGTTTTCCGAATTCGCAGTTTCCTGTTTTCCCAATTTCGTGACCTCTTATGGCTTGTTTACGTTAATTTGTGTGTACCGTGACCTAGCTATGTCTCAACAGTCTAGTTTCGCTTGTAGGGGAAATCAACAGTCACAGTCACGGCTTACTATCTGTTTTGTCTGCATTTACTTAGCTAGTTGCTCCGCGGACGGGACTGGACAAATAGAAGAGTCTCGGCGCACTATTGCCTCGCAGGGCAGCTGCCAAAATTTAAATTTCGCGCATTGGACGACTGCTAAGATTGAAGCTCCCGCGCTGGACAACTGCCAAAATTTGAATTCCCCGCACTGGACAACTGCCTAAATTTGAATTTCCCGCGCTGGAGAGCTGCCAAAATTTGAATCTCCCGCGCTGGAGTGCTGTCAAAATTTGAATTTCCCGTGCTGGATAACTGCCAAAATTTCAATTTCCTGCACTGGACCACTGCCAAAATTTGAATTCCCCGCACAGGACAACTGCCAACAACTCCCGCGCTGTGTCAAAATTTAAATTTGCGGCGTTGTACAGCTGCCAAAATTTGAATTTACAGCGTCGGATAGCTGACAAATCTTTCCCCATAACATCATTTATACATTGAGATATCTACGACCGATATGCCATATTGTGTTTTAGGGCTATTCAAAAAAACACATTATATTGTAAGCTTTGACAGGTAAAAAATACACACAGTCCCGGCAGATTGTCACGTATGTCCGTCGTCGTAGTTACGTTGTTACGCGGACATGCGGACAGTCACCACTATTAGGACATAGCTAAGTCACGGCGCACACAAATTAACGTAAATGAGCCATTAATTTCTCAGATTTCCCAATTTTCCGCTTCTGCCATTTCCCATTTTCCATTATGCCAGTTTGACGATTTCCCGACTTCTCGTTCTCCTAATTACCCTATTTCCCAATTTTCCTTTTCCCTTTTTCATAGATTTCATATTTTCCTATATCCATTTTTCCTTAGTTTCATCGTTTTGCAATTCCGTGGCTTCCCAATTTCTCGATGAAGTTTCCCGGTTTCCCAATCTCCCTTTTCCCAATTTTCAGATTTCGCAATTTCTTGTGTTCCCGATTTCCAATTTCCGTATTTCTCAATTTTCCACTTTTCAAGTTTCCCGATTTCCCAATTTTCGGATTTCCCAGTTTCCAGATTTCCCAATGTCCAGATTTCCTAACGTCCGGTTACCTAATTTCCCGTTTTCCCAATTTCTTGGCTTCCCAACTTCCCGATTTTCCAATTTCCCGTTTCCCCATTTTCCCGATTTCTCATTTCCCGATTTTTAGATTTCCCGATTTACTGTTTTCCCAATTTCTCGTTTTTCTGATTTCCCAATTTCCTAATTTCCCGCTTTCCCAATTTCCAATTTTGCCAATTGCATGTTTTCCCGTTTTCCCAATTTCCTAACTTCCCGATTTCCGTTTTTTAATTCCCAGATTTTCCGTTTTCCAATTTCAGAATTTTTAAATTTCCCAAGTCTCCATTTTCCCAATTTCACGATCTCACTATACGGCACACACAAAGCAAACACACACTATTTACCCAGTAAAAGTAGGAAATGCCAAAAAGAGAAAGATTCGTCATGCTCCACTGAAAATTAAGTACCAGAAACGATTCAGTGTGTGTCTATTTTACAAGGCGACATGTATATAAAAGAAAATTTTCTGCATGAAAGCGAGAAATCCCGGAAGTTGACATGGGCCTTCAACTTAAAAGAATTGAAAATTTGAGGCAAAGGTAAAGGAAAACTACATAGCTATGGGGTTAAAGGAAAATTATATTTTTGTGGTTTTTGTTAGGGCTCTTCAGGCTATTGTCGGGGGTATAGTAGGCTACCAAGGGGCTTCCCGGGGCAAAATTACCAGTTTTTCTATTTTTTCACCAAATAATTTATTATGCGGCTCCCGCAAATTTTGGTTTTTTCAAAATTTTAATGTTATAAAACTTTTTTGTCTTAATTTGCATATTTTCATTAATTTCGTTTATTAGCTATGTTAAATATAATTTTGATTTGATTGTAAAAGTCAGTCGGATCTTGAATTTCGTGAAGTTTGACGGTAGCGTTTTACAACCATGTGTTAATTATACACTTATGAGATTTACGTTTACGACTTACGTAGCTAATGTTCTTACTTTCGGCTTTTGTTTCTATAATGGTTTTATGTTCCTGGTAGTGATCTTATGTGCACTGGAGGATAGTTACTTTATAGCGGCTTGCAGTTATATTGCCTGCGGGTTACATTGCTATAATTGTCCTGTTGGAAAGGTGCTTACACTCGGCCCTTAGCCCAGTGGAGTGGTTGCGTGGCCGAGTGATTAGAGCGCCTGCTTCATATCATGAAGTCAGGAGATCGAATCCAGTGGCCGCGCTAATCTCCTTGTGCGAGGGACTCAGCCACAATTGCTTCGCAGTACCTATGCGTTAATCAGGTACTAGACTTTGGTCTAGGCGGATAATGTGATGGGTGGTGTAATGGGCAATCATCATGGCCAGCCTAAACACAATGCTTTGGCATAATAACCCGGATTGTCACCTAGTGGCAATTGCATGTTTATCCGAATTTTTTTAGCCCAGTGGACAATTTATTCCAATATCAGGAAACGTCTATACTCGGGTTTCCTTGCAGGTAGCTGGTATCGTACCAGTATTTACTATCGGGCGTAAAGAATACGCAGAACAGTGGCTTGGCTTTTACGGGATAGTGTGAAACGCGGAGCTAGTGTATCTGAGAACTGGGAGTAACGACCCAAATAACCAGCTATTATTTACTTAATAATACATACTATTTTCCCAAGAAAAACTTCGAACAGTGGTAATAAGGCTTACTAGGGTCGATAGGTAATAGAAAATACTAGGGTTAGTAATAGCTTACAAATTTCGGCCCCTGTGTCGAGTGAGAAACATTCCAGGGCGAGAGTGAAGGTGGGTTCAGAATTAATTAGTAGTACTACTGGTGCCCTGTTACAACCGTCCGGAACCTAGTATCAGTAGTACTATGCTTGAGAAGACCGGGTGAGAGAGGGGCGAGGATTCGACTACCTCCTCGAGCCACCGTAGTTCCCAATTGCGATTGTTTCTGGACCGGTGACCATCGGGCAGGAATCCATACGATTCCCCGTCCGGTAGGACGTATGGAGTGAGAAACTTCAACTGCGCAGCAGTCGACCGCTGCCGTACAGTTTTAGTAACTGTAACATAACTGGCACTACTAGTGTAAATCTAATGCTTAGGTCCAGGTACTCAGATAATCGCATAGTGGCTACCGTCCGGTGTCAACGTGTCAACCCACAAGGGCTTTAATAAAGTAACAAGTAACCTAAATCGGAACCACTATCGCTCAAGTATACCCCTTAAACATTAGCTGTGATAACTTAGGGTTAAAGGATAGGCCAGTACTTGCTAGCTTTAAATAAACTTAAAGGTTAAAGTACTAGATAGGGATTGTAGAGAACACAGAAATTGGTGGCCGAAGTGCGTAGCGAGAGTGAAAAGTCAGACTGTGCATTAGTGAAAGTCAGGCTGCAAAAGTGTCCGGTGAAGATTTAGCGTGAGTTGAAAACAATCTGGTACTAAGGAACAAAGAAGGTACAGCCGTTTTGGTTACGAGAGCTCAATTAACTGTACCGGAAAACTAGTGCGACTCTGCGTGAGCAAAAATACTGTACAAAAGAATAGTTCCGAGGCTTTTCGAAACGAGCACTGAGAAGAGTACGATTATTCTGATACGGTTATGGAAGCATACTGCGTCACTCGAGCTACGGTGATAACAGTGCCTAACCTTTTATCGTGTTATAATAAACATTCTATATCCGTGTTGGTTGCCACAATATCTGGAACTCGACCACGTAGAGCCGAGCAAGATCACGCTGCAACGCAACGCAAAATATAAGGCACCAGAATCGCCCAAGAAAAAGAAAGACGCGTGCCGCAACCAGTGTCACACCGGCATTCTACTGGCCACCACTCGAACCGTACAATCTTCTGGTGAAGAATCCCACCCCTTCTTAATTCAGATAGCCAACATAAGAAGAAATCCCCATCGAACCCCTACCCCCAAGAAAACAAAACAATAACAGCTATCAGGCGGGTTCCCGGTCCAAACCTGTCCTAAAACTGCAAAAAAATTACTAGAATCCCCGGGTTGGTGACCAATTTACTTATTGTATCCCTCTCCCCACTGGGTTTGTCTTCCTTTTGTTTTCTAGTTTTCGCGTTTTTCTTTTAATTTAGTGCTTATTTGTATAAATTAGCACTTGTTTTTTTTATTAGCTAACTAATGTTAGCTTTAGTTTTCTTTTACTATTCAGTCTGGTTGGATAGGTGATGGAGTTTGGTGAGCTTCGAGTATAGTTACCAGCTTGTTTTACCTTCCGCTGTCTAACTCTTAGTACCAATTCAGCGACATCGACAATAGTTCCGGGCTGTAGCATTTAATACGACCAGCTTTGTTTTTGACTTTGGATGTTAAGCAGAGATTACACTTGACTTTCACACCTTTAACCAAGGATAGTTTGTGATTATTAGCAAGGGTT
The DNA here is from genome assembly GCA_030248225.1 of Trileptium ribeirensis. Classification (NCBI taxonomy): domain Eukaryota; kingdom Metazoa; phylum Nematoda; class Enoplea; order Enoplida; family Thoracostomopsidae; genus Trileptium; species Trileptium ribeirensis. The sequence goes on from JASANE010003079.1 coordinate 13,740, forward strand.
ACTTGGCTAACGTTTTGTGTTATTTTGAATTTATAGTGGTGATCTTATGCTTTCTGTGCTTTATTGCTTGAAATCTTATTTTTACGGTTCTACGAAGACGGCTTGGATTCGTAAGTGAATTGACAGAGGAAAGCCTAATGTGTAATGAAGTAACAACGGAAATCCAGAGAGTGCGAGAACTAAAACCTGGCTGAGAATAACGCTGAGTTAAATATATGTCATACCGATAGGTGCTTACTGTGTTTCTAAATAATGATATTCCTATTAACCTTCCAAGTAAAAACCAGAGCAAGCACGAGCGTTATCTAATTATGATCGTATTCGAAATAACACGCGCCTAGCTGAACCGTCCGGTAGCGGGAACGTTAACATAAGGAAACTAATTAGCGTAAATCTAAGGAAAAGGATAAGGTAATTAAATAAACGTACGTACGAATCGAACCGTCCGGCGGCTACGTACCTACCCAAAAGGGAAAGTAATAGGTATCAATTACTCAGGATCTACCAGTGAACCGTCCGGCACCGGTAGCTCTAAGGAAACTAAATAGTGTAATTCTAAGGCAAAGGTTAAGGTACTCAGATAAAGGTATGGATCGAACTGTCCGGCGATCTCGTGCCAGCCTCAAAAGAGAAACTTACTCAAAATAATAGTGCGCTCATATGTGAGTCTGAGAGAAAATATTTGGTACAAGGCTTAAGCATAGGAATCGAGTGTCGTCAAGGCCACAAGTTCTTTCAAATGACGGAGCGTCGAAAATAATTGGAGTTCAAATATTAGAGTGGTTAGGATAACAATAAAGCAAGTGGCCAAACGTTCAGAGATCATAAGGCAAGGGTTTAATTGATGGCGTTATGCAGAACCGAACCGCATTATCAATTGTTGTGCGTATTACTAACGTTGAATACATATTCTAAATTCGGCTGGTTTGACTTTATATCGGACACACGTATTGAGCAACTCGAAAAGTCACGCAGCAACGCATAAGGAAAAGAAGTACGCTGATCTGATAACGCGCGCCAATGAACAATTAGTAATCCCCACCGGCATACTACTGGCCACGCGTACGGAGCACACATCGTCGAGTGACGAATCCTGTCCCAATTTAATAATCCTATAGTCGCCATAAGAAATTATAGTCCGCCCCTAGCCCCCTCGTAAGAAAAGCAAAATATAACATGCTGACCACGATGTCGTGTAAAAGTGGAGAGCAATTTTAATAAAATAAGTTGGTATTTTTGCAAAAATTAAAATCGACCCGTTCCAAATAAGGCATATGCCAAAATAAAATTATTTATATTGCAGTAAAAATCAATAGTCCACATAATCGGGACGAATTACGTAAGTCCGGCCAAAATTTAAAATACCAAAATGCCACTCCAAAGAACGCCACCTGGAATAAACGCATAGAAAGAATTGTCAGTCAAACCCAAAAATACTAATAGCGACGATGAAATGTCGAACATTACAACAAAAGACCTTGAACAGATAATGCGCGAGTTCGACTCAAATACACTGGAACCGAAAAGAAATGAATAGGAAAGCTTCCAACAAACGCATACTGAAACGTTTTACGAAGAAGCAAGCACAGAAAAACTGTTTTCAAATATGAGTAACCCGGAAATATTCGGAGTACCATCCAAAAGTTGCAGTGCCTAAAACAAAAACAATTACAGTTCATAGAAAGGCATGCAACATTAACAGAAGAATTACAAGAGTTATGTCAAACTATTGAACTGAGTGAACCGAAAATTCCTTTGGCTCCGCCAAACAACGGAATCGCAAAATACAGATGATGACGAAATAACGGTAATTCGATAAAATATTGGCGGCAAGCAAGAACAGTCGAGAGAACGAAACCAAAATGATTATCTACCGGAAATTGTAATTCAAGGCGTAGAATACGATGGACCCTTCAATATGGGTTAAATATATAAAACACCGCCGAGTAGCAACAATGCGGAACAAACGAAAGTAATAACAATTACGAGTAATAAACAATCAATAACCAACGTGGAACGGAGTACGATAGAAATTCAGCGAATAACGGCTCAACAACAATCAGTTACAAGCAATAAAATAAATGGAATTCAAAATGGAGCTCAAAGCGAAACAAGCCAAATGGATGTAAATCAACATCAATTCTGGGTAATCTCGAGACAAGCCGAAATCATAACAATGTTAGTCAATGTAATACGAATTGTAATCAGAATGGTATAAATCGAAATGAACTTGGTCAGATACAAATGCAAAGCAACCAAATCGACTGTAACGATTATCAATGGGGTATGCAAGGAGAACAAAGTAATACAAACCAAATACGATACAAAGCTAACAATGACCAAACGAATTGCAATCAATGCGGTATTCATGAACAATTTTTTAACAAAAACCCAGTATAGTCTGATACGAATCATAATCAAGTGCCAAACCCAATACAAGTCAACAAGCAACCCAATCAAATGCAAATGGGCGCAAACAAAGAACGAGGTAACGCAAGCCAGTTGATGATTGAATGGAACACGAGCACCAAACGTCATAGTGATGCAACCCAAATGGCAAGCATGTACAAATGAATACAATTTCCGTACATAACAACGAATTGTGGCGCTTTCCAAGCAATGAATACTTGGAACGAACATCAAGAAATAGCAACCAGTGCAATTCAAAACGGGGCAAATCAATATTACGGTACAACTCCAATAGCCCACAAGACAATGAAACACCATTCCTTACGAATAATTCAATGATTAACCCAGGAAAACCACTAGCAACGGCAACACCATATATGTACCAATATCAACAACCACAGCAATGAATGACGAATCAAAATCAAGGTCAACAAAATAATGACCTAGTAACATTGAACCAACAATTAATAGAGGCGTTGATCAATGTGGCCACCAAAGAATTGCCACAAACATCAAACGTAATACAACAACTGAATGGCCAAGCAATTTTGGTCAAAATGGAAAACGAGGTGCGCAAATTACAATCGTACAAAGTCGAAACCAAGCAAGCAAACAAGTACAAGAAATGCTTGATCAAGGTGTAATTAGATGATCATATAACCCGTGGGTTTCAGCAATCGTCCTAACTAATAAAAAGGACGGAACAAAAAGATTCTGCAGAGTGCTCAGTTCAATCACGAAAAGAGTCAGTTTTCCATTGCCAAGAATTGAAGAAATGTTAGATGCATTACGTAGAGCAAAATACTTCTCAACCTAAGATCTAAAATCGGGATATTGGCAAGTACCAATGAACGAGCAATACAAAGAAAAGACAGCAATTATATTCCACGAAGGATTGTTCGGATTCAACGTTATGCCTTTTGGATTAACGAACGCACCAGCAACATTCCAAAGAAAGATGCAATTGGCTCTAGCTGGCTTTCTGATGGAATCATGTCTATGTTACTTAGACGATATAATATTCTCGACATCACTTGTACGACATTAACCAAGTATTATAACGACTACGAGAAGTGAATCTTAAGGCAAAAGGATCGAAATGATAATTTTAAAACAAGAAATACCGTTCATAAGATACATATCAAACAAAGGAATATCAACGGATCCTGGAAAGATTGAGCAGATACAGAACTTCTCAAGACCGAAAACAGTGACACAACCCAAAAGCTTTCTTGGTTTAAAGGGATATTATAGACAATTTTCCTGATTATGGAACGATAGCAGCACCATTATGCAATACCACTAACAAACGGGCAAGAATGGCGAAATGTAGTCAATTATGGACGAATGAAACTCAACACCTACGATATTGGGATATCCAGATCCATATGCGCCATTCTTCCTATATACGGACGCAAGCAAACATGGTATTGGATATATCCTAGCTCAAGAAGACGAAACGGAAAGCGAACACGTAATTCATTACGGTAGCAACAAATACCGGGATGAAGACACTCGATACTCAAATACGGAACAAGAATGCTTGGCAGTAATCCGAGCAGTCGACCATTTCCGGCCGTATTTATTGGGAAATCACACAACTATCACCGATCATGCACCGTTGGTCCAAATTCTTAACAAGAAACAAGAATCGACTACTAGATCAAATGACCGTGCGATTAGCCCGTATGTCCAACAAAATTCTTGAATATAAATATACAATCGTATGCAAACCGGGACGATATCATCAAAATGCAGGTTGTATGTCGAGACCACCAGTAGTTCCTGGAACCGAAAATTTGGAAACGGAGGGAGAAGAAACAAAGAACCGATATAAACCTCTAATAATTTAAAGAATTAGCGGAAATCAACAACAGGCGATCCAGATAAGAACGAAAGAAGCCGAAAGAAAGAAACAAAAAGCACAGCAACTTAAAGAAAACCAAAAGAAAGGAAACCAAAGAATCAAAAAACATCCAATAGCAGCGGTGGATCAACAAAAATCCGATTCGGAAGGATCATTGATATTCGAAACAGAAATACAATTACGTTCAACCCAAGAAAAGAAAAGTCAATCAAAACGAGATATAGAATTAATAATCGGCGGCGGCAAGAAATAGAAAAGTAACCAAAAGAAGGGTCAAGCAAGGAATGATCCTAAAAGAGGTGTACCTCAAGAAGAAACACCATTGACCAAAGATACAGTAACACTTAGCGATAGCGAGGAAGAATCGGTTGTTGAAACAAGGAACGAAACATCAGAAGAGGATAGTATACTCGAACTCTTTAATGATGGAAAGCAAACCGAACCACCGTTATCACAGAGGCGGAAACAACCAAGAAAAAGAGTACAAGTGGAACCGTTAATGGAAAATGAACAAAGAACGGTACAAAACGAACAGCGACAAGAAAGAATAGAATCGGAGGAAGAATTGGATCAACCGGACGAACCAGAAGAATCCGAAATGAACGAAGCCGAAATGTATTCACAATATTTTCGGCTAGATGAACCGTGGACACCAGATGAACTGGTACGTGCACAAAACGAAAATCCATGCATACACTCGTTCAAATACTATATTGAAAACAATGAAATCGTAGACACGACTCCGGAATTCGAAAAGAAATGGATTATAGCACAAGAACATCAGTTCATTATATTTGGCTATATCTTATATCGACTACGAAGAAAAGATCGACCACAACAAACCGAACCGTGGGAATTCCAAATCGTGCTACCGCCTGATTTTGGACGAGCGTTATTTGAAATGTATCACACATCAAAATACGGAGGACACTTAGGATTCGAAAAAGTATTATCGAAAATGACAAGAAAATTCTTCTGGCGGAGTATGACTCGCGATTTAGGATAATACATCGAAGAATGTACACCGTGCGCTCGATTTCGACAAGGCCCAAAACGAAGAAACCCATTGCAACCGATCAAAGCACTAGCACCATTTCACATGCTAGGTATTGATATTACGTATTGGTCCTTTCCACCAACTCAATCTTGTAACAAATACATCATTTGTTTTATGGGCTACTTCACGAAATGGCCTGAAGCATTTGCAGCACCAGATCAAACGGCTAGTACAATAACGAAACTTTTCATCTAAAGATTCGTATGTCGGCAAGGATTAGTATTAACCGATCAAGGACCATGCTTTACTGCCGTGAACTTTACAAAAGAATTAGCGTTAATTGGAACATAGAAAGTATATTCGGCACCTTAGCACCGTCAAGCGAATGGATTAGTCGAAAGATGGAATCAAACGTTTAAAGCAATGCTCAAACCAACAACAGAACTGGTCTACGACAAATGCTTTGCGTATAGAACAGCGGTACATGCATCAACTAGACAAACACCATTCTTCTTACTACATGGCCGAGATACCGATTTGCCTAGAGAAAACCCAATCCACGGATACTTAACAGCAACTACAGATGAAGGATATGCACCATAACTATTCGAAAAGTTAACGATAGCAACGGAACGGGTACGAAAAAGACTATTTTTGGCTCAAAACCAGTATAAACAATGTTTCGACCGAAGAGCAAAGAAAAGAACGTTTAACAATGGCGATATAGTCGTAATGAAAAATCCCAACAAATCTTCAATGGGTCCATATAGGACCGTTTATCATCCAGAGTTTGATAAACTTTTCCCGATAATCGAAGTCAAGTTCCCGAACATTTTATTAATAAAAGTGGGTAATGCAACCCAACGAGCGAAATGGTATAATTGTACCCAATTTAAACATTTTGGTGGAGACCCAAAGACTATGCACGATACGACGCCAAACTAAGACGTATTCAAAAAGAATCACGTCAAAGCTTAGCCCTGAGGATTATTATTGCGGTAAATGCAAACGCTCTTGGAAAAAGGATAATGAAACGGGTCTTGTTATTAAATGGGTCCAATGTGATAGATGTTTCTTATGGCTCCACCAAGCTTGTGTAGGATTAGAGGATGATCCTCAGGAAGCCCTATGGCATTGTGGCACTTGTATAAAAAATTATGCGACCCAAGAAAACATTTACAATGAGTAAAACATGATCATACCTATGGAGCCAGAACTGAATATAACACTGTTGATAATAATGATGCATAATAAATAATTAGATAGAATTTCTGAATAATCTTAAAAACCAAAAAGCTAAAAATCCTTTTTCAGGATAATTAGAAAATAATGGTAAAAGCTAAAGAAATAAATTATATAAAGATTGTAAAATATAATATGTTAATTTATTATTTATAGGAAAAATTTAATAAATGTGCCAAAATAAAAAAAAATTTCTAATATTAGTGGTGGTGGTGTTACGATTGGAATACGACTGGGTAAAAGGGAATTACAATACGAAAGCGATAACGACCAACGAAACAACCGAGTGGAACCATACAACAAATCGGAAAATAATTCACCCGACCCAACGATTGCTGGAACAGCAACGACGTAAAATTCTTAACGTTTTGGGAGTTATCGAAGCAAAACCAACAAAGATTCTACAAATATAGAACCAAATAACCACGACCAAAACAGTCAAACGGAACACGATCGCAATTGGTGGTCAAATATAAAACACAAAGCCGTGACCAATCTGAGTATTAGAAAATAAATCACAAAATGGACGTTCAAAGAAGATATCCGTTCAATAAAACCGGAGTCAAATGAGCTTCACACCGGATCCTAATGACAAAAGAAATATCATATATCAATATCAAATATCATTACATATTACGCAGTGGTGGCAAAGATGGACTGATTATCAAACAGTATATGGCTTCAACTAGAGAACTGGCCAAGTAACGATTATTATCGAAACAGAAAAAGCTGCAGATCAATTCATGAAAATCATGAAACAGTCAAGAGCAAACATAATTTCAATAGCAATCGTGGTAGCAAAAGTTCCAATGGCGGAACTAGAAGCAGTGGCGCCAAAAAGATTGGCAATTGGAACGTTTCTCGAACAAAACGGTATCCACAAAGACCGCTTAACATGGACTGATCCAAAATTTTGGAATAATACACCAGCGATACGGCAAATAAAATCGTACGCTACGTAGCAACTCAAACAAGTGAATGCGAACATGGTATCATAGACGTAGCACGATTCAAAGGAAAAATACCAGAGGCAATTTACGAACAATTAAAACAAAACGTTATTTTATGGAATGATATACGTAAAGAAGAAATGATGTGGAATGCAACGTTCGAAAGCAAAGGGCAACCGCACCCAGCGGACCTAACAACAGTCGCCGTTAGTGAATTACACAGAATACTTGGTGAACAAAATCAAGTATTAACGCAACAGTTGGTAGAAACATATGTCCTCATAAAGCAAGGTGAAAAGGTTAAATATTACAATGAAATTGACGATAGAAATAAATTGTTCGCACCAACTAGGTCAAGATACCAAGGTGACCAGTGGCAGGAAAGCGCATGGACGATTACCCGAGTGATCCAACATTGCCGCGATTCAACGTTATTATTTAGCGATGGATTGCTTAGCAAACGAAACAGCAATAAATAGATGCGAACAAACCGAAGTTTGGAGCCTTATCGAAAAAGTTATAAAGAAATATGCATAAAACACCAACGATACGTATAGAACCAAGACCTCAAACGACAGAGAAACAACAAAATAGGACTATAGCATTGGAAAGAATCCAGAAAGAATTCGATCAGAAGATCCAACCACAGGTACAAGATCCAAAAATGTTCAAAAGCAACATTTACGAAATGCGAATGGGTCGAACGATCAAACAAAAGAAATTCGATCGCAACGAATCCAAACTATGCCAAGGCGACGAAATGAAATGGAAGAAGAAATGAAATTTAAATATTTCATAGAACAAGTTAATTTCAAGGAAGTCGGTGGCATATCAGCCCGATACGCTAAAGAAATACCGTGGTACAAATCAAATCTGGAACGACAAAGCGATCTCATGAAACAACGAGCCCAAATTACAACAAAAAGCGGCGATATTGGATTTAGCCGTGGTGGATTCTGCGAAACGCATTGGGTGGAAAAGAAAATTCAACGGATACTAAATAAAACAATCATGGAGAAAGCACAAGAAAAAGTGATATTGGAAGTAAACGCATACCAAACATATGCCGAAAAAGCGAAGCAGAAACAGAAAACTCAAGAAGAATTACAGATCGAAGCGAAACAAAGAGACGATCTCTGGGAAACCCTAATGGCATCAAAACGGCGATAACTTGGGGCGTTACCTTTAAAGGTAGTAATATTGCACCAGATTGTTAAAACTAATATATATGTATATACAGATTGTCTAAAACTGGGCTCTCGTAGTTGGGGGGCTGGGTGCCCTAGGCATTTCCGGTACCTCCTGGTTCAGAACAGGTGCCTCCCGGTTCATGACCCCTGGCTAAATTTTGGGCTACGCTGGTCCCCCAAGCCCAAAATTTCGCAAATTTGCTTCAAATCGCTTTTTCTCCGTCAAAAGCGTTTTGACTGTGTTTCTAACACCATATATAACTTTTATCTTGACATAATGCTCCCTGGCGAAATCTGGCTCTTCCTGGTTCGGAACCAGGGGGCCCCTGGTTCATGCGCTCTGACAAAATGTTCAGCGAACAGAAAGCCTAGTTAAATAAACAATAACAATTAAATTAGAATATCCATAATCCAGCTAGAGCAGAGCCTTATAGTTGCAGCGTGCATAACAAACCGTATTAACTAGGCTTTACTAAGTGTGATGCCAGGCCTCGCATGATTGAATATTTTGTTAGCAATAATTATGAAATTAGTGGCCAGCACTATTGGGACCTATGCACAGCGCACTTAGTAGAGTTTTATATCACGTTTCAGCTAACAAGCGAGCGCATGACTTTTGGTGATCTGCACCATATCGCTGAAGTAACACAACTATACAAAATAATTGGAGTCGGCCCAACTTGGATCAATAACGCAGATTTGTGTGTTATAAAATTTTAATATATATTTTTATTTCACAACGATCACGTCCTTAAAGTTTCTCACAATACTTGGTGATAATTGAGCGACGATGCCGCAGCGGACTAAGATGGGAGCCCTCTCCTCGTCTCCCCAATCTGTCACAACGAAATAAAGAGTATCACTGTATTTGTAGTTCGTCATCGTTCACATCAGATGCCCATGACTCAATTATGCAGACAAGATCAAAACCATTATATATAAATTACAAAAAGTTCATGCTCACATAGCTTGTTAATTATGGATCGAGCATTACTAAGGACACAATTATATCCGGGATTTAAAGAAAAGTTGGTATATTTACAGATATCATTATGACCAGAGCTATAACAAGTAGATACTACATAAGTGCATACATACATGAACAAATATAAAATAAACAAATGTTACAAAAAGATTCGTGCGGTCCTACGTCAGGTGTTACGTGACTGTCAGCTGGACCAGTTATACAGCTAGAAATCAAACCAGTATCACGGGTGGGAGAAAGACACGTGGGAAACCGGTCGTTTCATAATGCATACAACAGCATAAATGAGATACTCGAGCTACAATGCACGATATATAACCAAACTGACTCGTTAATATAATATGTAAGATAAGTCATTTGAAAAATAATTGTACGGTAAATTGGTGGTTTAGAAATCTAGGGTCGGTATGGCAGGTTGGGGGTCGCCGCCTGCCGACGGCCCATCTATAAAAACACAGCATAAAGCAGTAGCTGTCTGAAGTTCAGATAATTGCATCAGACGAATTAGTGTTGGATGGGTTGTTGTATAACAAAAGCAAGCAAATCTATTTTATCTTTATGTTGAAATTTTTGAATAGATCATGTTTTTAAGGTTTTAGTGTGAAGATGCTTAAAAATGAGACATTTTAGCATATTTGATATTTAATGGACGCGGTAATTTCGTGTCTTGCGAGCCTTTTGAAAGCCATTGGAGCCAAGAGTGGCCGATTCCTATACCGGACATTCTGCCTGAGTTTTAAGCGAACCGAAATTTATCAAATTTTAATGACTAGTAAAGAAATCTTATACACCTATGATAGTGGCAAAACCTCAGACACCTATGATAAAATATGCAAGTAGAATGTGCAAAACTGGTGGAAAGTAAGGTTCCGGCTGCTGCTTTAAAGAAATAGATTTGGGGTGAGTTATGAAATAATGCTATGAGTACACTCGTCACCATTCGTTATCCCGTATGATGTGTCATGGCTAAAATATGATGATTATTGTCTGTAGAAACACGAAATATATGATGATGTGCTATAGTGCGGGATGTGGGGTAAATCGTAAGAAGGAACATAAGTGGAGTTACTTTCCATGGATGATTTAATTTATATAATAACTTACTATGATATTGACACTGTATGTCATAGTATTTACAGTTCAGCTTATTTCTTATACTAGGAAATATATAAATTCATTGTGATGGCTTCAGTCGACGAAAAATATGCAGATTTTATGAAGGTTTGTTATGTTTAATACTTTCTGAGTATATAAACTAGTCATGTTATGTCTATCAGCTACGTACTATAAATGTGAGCTTATATTGCCAGAATCTCCAAAATTCTTATGTTTTACACATTTCAGAATTAAAGATACATATCAAATTCAAGAGTTGTTTCTCTTTAATTATTTATTTGTTTAATTAATTGGCATTATAATGTCTTTTTCCAGGCAAAAGTTTTGGTCATACACGTTGAACTTGTGAACGTCCGCGCAATATTGTAGAGTGGTGTACCAATTTATCTTCTAAGGTTTATTATGGAAACTGGATGATGGTTCTTGTATAACATATATATTGAGGAATTATACAAATTTGTATGAAATTATTTATATGCGGTTGATAATGTAAACGCTTTATTTTTTCATATTTTACACTATTTGGTGTTTACTTATAGTGAAAGGTATGTGTTGGTCGTGGTGGAGTTGTTGGTGTTGGTTTGGAATGTGTTGTTACGGCAGTGGAGTGGGGCCAGTGTTAGCACTGGCCTTACCAAAGCGGGATTGTGTCTTCACTGTTTCGAAATCACCCGTATTCGTTCCCTATGCTCGCCCCAAACCTCAAAGTTTAATTAATTTGAATCCATGATTTTAGTAATGTCTTTCAAGTTAAGTTTTCTTATCACTATTTCTAATTGAATTCTGAGTGCAGTGAGTGGAAGACTGTAGCAAAGAAATATCATTGGCCGGTGTGTTAAATTTAGACGATGTCGGTTTTGGGTGACACGCATAACTCAACGTCGGCCTCGCGGATAGATTCGCATAGTAACTCATTCGAATGTATAAAATATCTATTTGTGCGCTTTTGTTAGACGCGAAAACGGAATCCAACTCCTTTTGTCATAGTAAAAATGGGTCGATTGGCTCCGGCCGGGTCAAAAAGAGCCCGATAAAACGTCACGGATGGTATTGTTACGGCAAGTTTTGCAGAAAACTGATCTGAGTTGGGCTCATTTTGTGGCGCAAAAATCTCTCTAATACTGTATATAATGCTTTGATATATGGCTCTTTTAGGATCATGGATTTGAGCTATATTTCTAAATGGTACCATAAGACCCAGAATGCACGAAAACGGCGATTTATTTGTATACGCTTGAGCTATATGAGTGTTATTATCGTTCTGAATTTGTACCACAATTCACCCTCTATATATCTATACATGTACGTACATATGGTGTGCTGCTATTGTCATTATTAATGCTGCAGGACTTGGTCGAAATGAGGTTTTAATCGACTAATGTGACCAGAAATACGCGAAAACTACAAATATCTTTGTATCTGCTTGAGATTAATGGGTTTCTTGGGCTTTTTTGTAGAGAAATTTCTTCCTCTGCGTATATACCTGCAAATTGCACACTTACAAATATTGTCATTATTTATGCTGTATGGTTGTGTCAAAATGTGTTTTTGAACGGACCCATGGACCCAAAATCACGACATCGCAAATTTATCTCCGCAACCGCTTGCGTCACATGGGTGTTTGGTTTTATTTCTGGTTCCTGCAAGTTACCAAAATTATGTCTGAGGAGTCCTCTAGTTCGAAACTGAGGGGTGGGTAGGGACGGAGGGGCGATTCGTCCCAGTGTACCTGGGCCTCCAGTTGAACTGAGGGACCGTAAACTACTGCTACTGTAAGGAAACGTCAAAAATATGCAATTTGGTAACTTATAGCAACTGTGCTTACATAAAAGATTAAATTATAGTAAAGTTTAGTCCACGGGGAAAAGTTTGGGAATGTTATTTAAAGAAGACATCTCGAGCTATATGGGTGTTTTGGTCTTCTTTTGTAGATCAATACATTTTTTGGCACATCGGATTACGGTGTGCTGGTACTGTCACTTATATTGCAAGGTTGTGTAATTGGACCAAAATAAACGAAAACGGCAATATCTCCGCAACTAGGAGAGCTATATGGGTGTTTTTAGTTTCTTTTTATACAACATTTTATCATATAAGTCGCTGTAAATTGTCTATTGGCGTTGTCACTATTTATGCCACCCGGTTGGGACAAAACGGGTTTTTAAATGCATCCATGAACTAAAAATAAACGGAAACGGCAATTTTGCCAGTATTATTTATAACACAAATATTGACAAACGCCATTCCTGTCTCTCTAGTAGTATTGCCGACCTATGTACACGATGCCCGTTTTCTGGGAGTTCCTAGAGTTTAAACTCTATCTGGAAAATTCTGGAACTTTTAGCCCGTTGAACAAAAGTCAGCAATTACTAGAATTTTTCGAATGGACGGTAGAAATTTTATAAATTTTTCACAATCCATTTTATTTTCTGTCCTGTTTTTAAAAATTTGGAAGCTAGTTTTCAACCTGCTGTTTTCGTTTAAGCCGTAGGTATAACAACAAAGATGGCTCCGCTAAATGTATTTTATTAATTTGTAAATATTGGGAAACAGAATATGGTTATATACATCAGGGAATAACCGGAACCAAAATTTACCGGAACCGTCCATTTAAACCGGAACCGGAACCTGGTCTTCGAAATTTATATATAGTAAAATAGATTATGGAAGAAATGAAGGTATAGTGGATTTAAAATGTATTAAAAATAACTTTTACATTAAACTTAATGTATTGCGATGGTATTATTGCCTTTCTGAAACTTTTAAGAGACTGAGGAAGCTAATAATGTTTATTTATCGATTAAATTGTCGGTTTTTGGACATTCAGAGCAAAAATGTCTTCCACTATACACCATTGCGTATACTGCGTCAAATCGAATGTGCTTACAAAGCTTAGAGCGTAGAATACACACTTTCGCTTTGTCTCCAGTCTCCTCCCTTTACTACACATACGTTTGTTGCATGCTCTTCTGTAGGAAACTTAAAATTATTGGTTTATATGATTCTAAGAGAAAATAATAGATAGAAGGTAATTTTCTGATCAGTGGTCAGAGACACTGTTTAGGCTAGCGTTGGACATACAGTGCCAGTCAGATCATAATGATGATAATTTTCTAATCAGAATGCTATAAATGAGACACACTGTGATGCTGCTCGCACAGTTTCAGTAAATACAGTTCATTGCCAAGAAAGCAGTTTCTAGCTGCGTTGCAGATAACGTTAGCTTACTTCAATTTAGACTGATTTACCAAGTTTACAAGCGCACTGGCGGGTGCTTGACGCAATTTATGTTAGCCAAGCATACCCTAAGTACTTCTGCGTAAGCCATACTCTGTTACCGAGTTGGACCGGTTTAATTCAAACGTATCCCACAGACTTCTGGATGTGTTAAATAGCTGCTACAAGCATCGACCTGGCTTTGATTTAAGAAACTCCTGCAGGTTATTATGAAAAATTCCTGTTCAAATTATGTGCCCTACTTACGTTTCACACGGCAAATTGGTTAGTTAATCTTTTCTTTTGCTTGGTCGTATTGGAGCTTGATCATTGTATAATATATATTAGATATGTTTGGATTACAGGATGAAGCAAAAAACGTGGAAAATTTCAAACAAAAATTTTAAACCGGAATTCCGGTTCCAGTATGGTTTTTGCCCTTTGCCGGAACCGCAACCGGAACACGATTTTCGCCGGAACCGGAATTCCGGTTACTCCCTGGGTTACATATATGTTCTGCACGCTCATGAGTTTCTTTTTAGGACAGAACCTGTAGCAAAACAACGTTAAATATTCCTGGAAAAATACTAAGATATTTCTGGCAAATCGTAATTATATTTGGACTGGCACCCTGCATGTAGAACTAATCCCAAATGTGCAGTGGGTAAAATATTATTTTCAGACGAATCGAGTCATATCCGGGATTCCTTCAGTGTCCCACAAATTCGGGGTCGGTTGCTATTTTAAGGAACTAGAAGACTAGAAAGGAGTCCCAAGTAAAAATCCTTCAATTTATGCAAAACGCATCAAAAATGACTTTTTTGGAGCACAGTCTCCAGGGGCGGCTCGTAATGGTACGATGATGTTATCGTTGAGGGTTTTTTTTCAATTCACCCCTAAGAGTCATGGTTATGTTGATATCCAGTTGTTATTGCAGCATAAACGATATGCACATATGGTTGAATGTTGAGAGGCGTGGGTCAATGTAATTTTGCTAGATGATGATTTTACATTAATTTGTGCTTAGGCAATAGGTGTAATATCTTGAATTTTTGCATATAAAAGTGCAAAACTTTATTATAGTCCGTATATTTCCTGTTAGCCGTCGATTACTATTGTATATATAGTTTAACATAATATACTAACATCAGCAACTTGGCTACTGTATGTTTCGAGTATCATATATTTAAACGAAATATGTTTTCATTTATACAGAAACATGCTTTCGAACAGTTGTTGCGCTATTTTAAACTAGTGCGTATATAGTTAGGACATCGAGTGACGACATTCAAAGTGTTGTCCAAACAATTGGAAAGCATTATATAAGTTTTGTATATTGTATATAGGTCATTTCACGAAACAATGTCATTTAGTCCGGGGGCTACATCGGCTTTTTTTGGCCCATAGCACCAGTCTTTTGGAAGGAAATTTAATGTCGCTGTGAGATATAGTAATATCATGTCGGACGGTCATAATGAGGTATGGTGGACCCCTGTATCCCTAACATAGCAGGAGCCAAAGGCCTTCAAACTGGTCTGGCCAAATGAAGCCAAAAACACATGTCACACTATAAACGTTCGCCGCATCGCCAGCACGTGATACATATGTGTGTTTTTCATTTCACTGTGATCATTTAGTATTTGCTAATTTTTTCGCAAGAACTTGGGAGTAAACATCGACACTGAAGCTGATGTCAAACTTCCGAAAAAATTTTTTTCGTGGCATGTAGCCCCCCCGACCAAGGTCAAATCTGGCAGCTTGCATACGCTGGTAAATAACGTCAAAGTGCACTAGCGCCAAAAATGCTATGTAACGGTAATCGTAATCAGTACATGTGTTATTGAAAAAAAGAATATCAGCGTCTGTCTATGTGTTGTTGATTATGAGGTCGAAGGTCTTAAAGTGCAAAAAATGGGGTATGCAAAATGTAGCCCCCATGACCGTACGAACATTAAATTAAAAAAGCCAAATTTAGCACACCGTGTTACAATAGGCCGGACAGAAATATAGTAACGCCCCACTTGAATCGACCCATGTATTAAAAAATTTTTTAATGAAAATGTAGCCCCGCCGACTTGACGTGTAGCCCCCCCCGACCACATGTATAATAAAAGAAAACGAAGGTCGCAAGTACCATATTAGTACATAAGTTCATCATCATTACACCACGATATGGGACCGTACGGTTAACTGGGTAGCTAGGAAACCCTTCTGTCTGCCCGCACATCTATTCTTCGCATTGTCCTTGGTATCATCACCGAAATGTAAGCTAATCATACATCAATTGTGTTTGTTTTACAGTAGCAGCGAGTTAAAATATATCTAGAATCTCTAGAAGTAGCCAAAGTTCCAAGCAATGTATGTTGTAGCAAGGTGTGGCCCCCGACCTGAGGTGTAGCCCCTCCCCCGACCTGAAGTGTGGCCCTCCCCGACCTCAGGTGTTGCTCCCCCCGACTAACACATATCGGGGTGTAATGATGATGAACTTATGTACTAATATGGTACTTGCGACCTTCGTTTTCTTTTATTATACATGTGGTCGGGGGGGCTACACGTAGATCGGCGGGGCTATTTCATTAAAAATTTTTTAATACATGGTCGAGTAGAGTGGGGCGTTACTATATTTCTGTCCGGCCTATTGTAACACGGTGTGCTTAAATTTGGCTTTTTTAATTTAAATTACTTTGCATACCATTTTTGCACTTTAAGACCTTCGAGCCTCATAATCGAACAACACATAGACAGACGCTGATATTCTTTTCAAAATAACACGTGTACTGATTACGATTACCGTTACATAGCATTTTTGGCGCTAGTGCACTTTGACGTTGCCAGCGTATGCAAGCTGCCAGTAACACTTAATTCGGGGCTACATGCCACGAAAAATTTTTGCGGAAGTTTGACATCAGTTTCAGTGTCGATGTTTACTCCCAAGTTCTTGCGAAAAATTAGCAAATACTAAATGATCACAGTGAAATGAAAAACACACATATGTATCACGTGCTGGCTGCGCGAACGTTTTATAGTGTGACATGTGTTTTCGTTATTTGGCAGAGCCGGGTTTGAAGGCCTTTGGCTCCTGCTATGTTAGGGGTGCGGGGTCCCAGCCATACCTCATTATGACCGTCCGACATGATATTACTCTATATCTCACAGCGACATTAAATTTCCCTTCCAAAAGACTAATACTATGGGCCAAAAAAAAGCCAATGTGCCGGAGTAAATGACGTTGTTTCGTGAAATAACCTATATACAATATACAAAACTTATATAATGCTTTCCGATTGTTTGGACAACACTTTGATGTTTATTATACGCACTAGTTTAAAAATAGCGCGACAACTGTTGCGAAAGCATGTTTCTGTATAAATGAAAACATATTTCGTTTAAATATATCATACTCAAAACATACAGTAGCCAAGTTGGAGTAATCAACGGCTGACAGGAAATATACGGACTATAATAAACTTTGCGCTTTTTTATATGCAAAAATTAGAGATATTACACCTATTGCCTAAGCACAAATTGATGTCAAAATCATCATCTAGGCCGAAATTACATTGACCCACGCCTCTCAACATTCGACAGTATGTGCATATCGTTTATGCTGC
>JASANE010003081.1:0-18110 GCA_030248225.1 Trileptium ribeirensis
AAATGACTGTCGCGTTCTGATCAGACACCTCTTGAACAGATGTCGACATGAAATGACTATCGCGTCGCAACCGAATGCTTTTTGAACACATGTCGACCAGAACTGACTGTCGCGTCCTGATGAAACATTTATTGAACACAACGTCCACCAGAAATGACTGTCGCGTTTCGACCGAACACCTCTTGAACAGATGTCGACAAAATGTCTGTGGCGTTGCTATCGAACACCTCTTGAACACATGTCGAACAATATAAGCATTAACAACTTTTCTATTTTTTAGTTTTTTGAACATAACAATGAAATTTCGGACAACAAGCGGACAAACAGCGGTAATTTCTGGCAGGGACTTGTAGGAATACATCAGAAACGATTATATGGATTGTACACACTAAACCAACACCCAACAATAGAAATGTCCCACGTTGCAGCTGAATCTTTCTGCTCTCCCACCAGGGAAAGGTCGGTCGTGCCATCCTGTGAGCAAAACAACTAACCTGCGGCTTGATATTGACTTTTTGCTTTGCGTTTTCGTCCAGCCATTTGACGTCGATTTCGCAATCGAAATGTCCCACGTTGCAAACGATTGCGTCGTCAGGCATCGATATGAAGTGTTGGCCGGTGATAATGTCTTTGCAGCCGGTCGTTGTGACGAACACCTGAGCACGTGGTGCGGCGTCTTCCATCGTTGTCACCTCGTAACCTGCAAAAAAGCAATATCAACAACTTCACGAAATGACTGGCCCAGGACATATAAATTAAAATGTACATCACTACACTATTTAACTGATTTGACGCTCTAATTTGAAGGATTTTAATTTAACTATTCGCTAACAGTATAGGTAATACGGGATACTAATTCCGTCACGAAACCTAACGTACACGACAGAAAGAAAATGACAGCATAACATTCAAAAGCTGACAGGAGCTCGTTTCGACAACTAAATAGATTGTCCAGCGCCCGATTAAATGTTACAGCATATATAAATTTTTGCTCATTTACACACATGCGTCCAGATAATATGTGTAAAAGATCGACGTGACGCTGCTGCATTACGCACTTCCCCAACGTAATGCCCATAAGACCCCGGCTATCGTGACTTCAAGGGCGGACCTATCGGGTAAATTTTCTTTTATTCGGGTCAGGCCCAAGAAATTACAGAGCTTAGCAAGCCGCAGGAGCGCTTCACAGGATGTGTTCTGATCCTGCCGGACGGGTTGAGCACGTAGTCTACGAGATACTACCTTTGAGGTCCCCAGGGAGGTTGGCTCCGTCACCTGCTCACAGGGCAAAGAGACCAGACCGTTATTCCCTATCCACGTTTAACCCGGGAAGTGTAAAAGTTTGGGTATTTAGATTTGATTGAAATTGATTCCCACTTTCTCGAAACGATTAATTTATTTAATTTAGCCAGTGGTCCCCACTAGGGTCCGACAAATCCCTAGACGTTTAACGTCGGATTCGCGCGTGTGGTTTCCTATTTTGGGTGCTCAGCGTGAGTTGTAATTTTGGCTGTAACTTTTCCTAATTGTGTCGCACGAGTCGTACTTACACTATAACATAATTAATACTCTTATAGGTAACCCGCGAGTCACGCTAAGGTTTGTTTCTTCGATGCGCGTATCAAACCTGAACGTGGGTCGTTGATTGGGGTGACGGATTTCAAACCCCTTTGAATACATATCGCTACTACGGGTCAGCAAAACACTTGAACAACTTGGATTTCACTTGAGCATTTATTGACGAGTCACAAAATTGGGTATAGACAGACACATATTGTATGGGCGAATACAATAGACACTGTGTCGCTGATATGGTACGCTAACAATAGAATGAGCAGGGCGTTAAGCGGAATGGTTGCGGAGTCATCGCTTTTTTCACGGAACTCCCACAGCTGAGTCAAATCACGGCGGATACGGTGAAGCCTGTTCTAATGACAGCTGCGCTTACCTTACTCACGAACAACAGTGGGTCAAATCAAAAAGCAGTACCGGCATGTAATACGGTTAGGTATCGATAAAAAGAGGCGCCATTGAACTAACCACTTGCTCGGAACTACGAGTGCTAAGATTAAAGAAGGGTACTCCGACAAACAGCAGGTTCAGGTAAGCGAAAGGCGGAAACGAAACAAGATATGCGGGACAAAGCGTACAATGGGAGTTTCGCTGGACTTCATCTTGCTCATCCTAATCACGAGACTATGGTACATGATAAGTAAGCATTGGTAGCGATTGGTTTAATATACGGCATAATATTGATACAAGCGAGAAATAGTACATATGTATATATGTATATATATACTGATAAAACGGTAAGTTCAAGAGGCAATCGTTGGTACGACTCGTTAATTTTCCTAGTATGCGACAACGTTACAATATCCAAAATTTTCCTACTCACATACATACCTACGTACAGTGACCATGAAATTTTCAGTAGTAGGATTTGTATACCTACTAATTAATTTTGCTCCTGGTTTTCTATGAAATGAAATGAATTCTCGAGTGATAGAAAATGAAAGTTTCGGCAGGTTGTATGGACATAACTGACAAATTTGCGGTTCTAACTCCTCACAAAATTTCTTCACAAGCGCTATGGCCAGAGTGGCAGAATTCGGTCTTAGATCACGGTTATCCCTGATCTAAATAACTGCAAAAAATAGACTTTTCGTATCTACAAATATCGGCTATAACGGTGCTAAAATGATCGAGTAGACTTATAAATCCGCACGTGGGTCCCGGTAGACTAAGGTAGGGACCGGATTGTAAGATTTTCCGAATACCGATTTAGAGTCTTAATTTACTATGCGAGTTATGTCTATGATTTGAGTGATGTGCGGTTGGGTTTAGCTCCTAATTTTATAGAGTTATTTTGTTGATCTATCCTAAACACGCTTAACGGTACTCTAAAACATGCGCGTGGGCCGCTACCGAAGTAATGAGCCTTACTGGAGTGTCCTTAATTCCTACGGGTTAACAAATTTGGTGTGCTTATTTGAGTTTCTGCACTAATTCACTACGTACTTGACTTAATTGATGAAACTGGATATGGTCCTAGAACGATCGAATCGTTCATTATCGGTACTAAACAGCGGTAAGGGCAAAATTCGGGCGAGTCCCTAACTGTCTATATAAATTACAAATTTGTCCTACGTTCAATTAACTAATGCCAGAAAGTGGCTGTGAGTTATCATTATATCAAACTTATGCCAACGTTGAGGCATGGGGGCAGGGGCTAAAATTGCATTTCGGTACCTAGAAATTCAACTAGAACGAAAACTATGCGTAGCGATGCCTCATCGGTCATCGGGGTCAGTCTAATAGTGCTAAAACTTAGGTTATTTTGACTTGAAAAAGGCTCAAAAACGAGCTCTATTTTGGTACTAAAATTAAACTAGTATTTCGGGCAATTTCTACTCGACAAAGCGAGTCAGTGAACGGAGGCCCCGGTTGTCAGGACAACCGTAACAATTTTGTTTGCTGTAATTCATTCGGTTTGTGTTTTTTTAATTTGCTCGGGTTCCTAGATTTCGGTCGAGAGTTCGTGTTTGGTTCTATGGGGGCTGGGGGAATCCATAATTTTCAATATTTCGGTAATTTGCCAGCCTTTCTCTACGAAGTTTTGCACGGCGGCTGGGCTTGACCTTATTTATCGATTTTCTAGGACCGGGTCAACGGTCCTCACAAAAAATGGTCGGTACCCGACGGTGTGGCAACGCCTATAACACTATTACCTTATCCCTATAACTTGACTAAGTTCCTGAGGTGATTTAGTCGCTATGATGTTTCTGAATTCCAACTGGCAAAAACAGCAAAAAGAATGGACGAATTCACGCCCAAAAACATCGTAAAGTGTACAAAACCTTGAAAACAAGTTTTGATAAATGCCAAGTAAAACTAGTGTGACCATGGACGATTCGGAGTTCTTTAACTAATAATTTTCAATCCAAAATTCGTTTTATTTAACCTCGGTCGGCTCAAAAATATTTTTCCTACGTCCTAACTCAAACCAGGGAATCATGTAAAGTAAGTCTCAACGCGAGTATCGCGTTTGATTTGTGTCCTATCTCAATGACCGAGGGAGGTTCAGTATGACTCCGAACGTCTAACCTAAAAGTGGGCACAGCGGGACCGGGCCGGGCTCAAAGGAAAGCCTCGGATCTGGGGATTGCAACGGTATTATATACATATATAATTTTGTGTTTGATATTCGTTGAATTATTTAATTAATTGTATTTCACCTGCTTACGTATCTACATATTTACTCATAAGTCCGTGGATCCGGGTCGGATTTCCACGAAACTGGTCTCATTCGAAAGACCGAAAATTTCCTACAAGAAATGTTGAGCGAGAAATTTTCGAATTCCCAACGGTTCCGGAGTTATGGACCGGAGCCGATACTTTAAATGCCAAATTTTCCAACTTTTCTAAATTTTATCTTTTATCTCGACCAGCGAGAATGAACGCTGGTATTTAACATTTCATAAAGCTTTTCTAGTTACCCGTACAGTGATACATATTGAACACTGGGAAGTTTAATATTTTGGATTTGAACTTATATTTTTCAGGAAATTTCCTCAATTGCTGTTCGCTTGCGGGCTGACAGCCACATTTTTGCGGTCCTCATTCGTGAGGGCGGTCGTGACGGGTATCCGTCACTGCCAGTCTTTCCTACCGAAAATCAGAGTAAACTTTGCGGTCCTACCACGCGGGGTAGGGCCACTCCGACTTACATCTATATTGGGTTCGGCGGGGGAGTAGTACCGTCCTATAATTTTCTTCAACTCGAGTATGGCAAGGGCTCACCATACTCGCAATTTCAATGCACAAAGATACTGCTCAAAAAGCGCGAAATCCCTAAAATTTTCCTTAAAGATTCTCCTAAGCAAGACAAATTATTCCCGGTTTCGGGTGCCTCCAAACCGATACAATACAAAGTACAATAACAAATACAATCATGATACAAATGGAATGACATGGCAACAATTACTGGCGCTTTTATGGCCAACAACACGATTAATATACGACAAATATATATGTTCACGATCAATGGCATAACATGTCATTATAACGGTAAGAATTGTACAAGCTTCTGGCAGATTTCGGCGCTTTTATGGCCTCTACCAGCACAATATTCGGTACATATATAACGATCATAAATGATATGAAATCATAATGAATTACAGGCGCTTTTATGGCCTTTATGGTACAAAGGTATGGTACGAATATGACACGACAATAACGTCCATATGTATACATATATATAGGTACTTTCGAATCGGACGGCCAGACTGTGGGCGTATACCTGAAAACACGTGCGAGCAATAATGGTAACTCCAAAGGTATATACACACGCATGCAAGTGCACGACACGATCATGGTAATAAGAACAAATTTTATAGCAAGTGCCTTTATGGCCATCAAACAAAGTACAGCAACACAATGGTAATATACGTATCTGCGATTTAAATATGCCAACGAGGCTTTATGGCCCTACCATCAACAATAATCCAACTATATACCAGTATGCGGCAATATCTTTTGTTAACTCGGCATCCTTAAAACGTTAGTAACGATATCCCGTTTGATCACGAAAAACTGTCGGCGGTGCGGGCCGAGATATGACGAAAATCTTTGTAGCTTCGTAGCGAGATTGACGGACGTAACGATTCATGATCTGTACTATATATGTACGGTTTTCAAAATGATGACGGCAGAGCTTTACCGTCGGTACGTATATACGGGGGAGATTCGGTTTATGTATTCGCTTGCGCACGAAGGGGTTATAGATTGGTTATAAGCCCATTTATGTACATGTTTCGGTGCCACAGTGGGTTTTGTACCCGATTGGGTTATTTCCGATGAGTATTCCTAGTGGGGAGACATTCGCGACTAAATTCCAAAATGTTGACCATTACGCTATGGCCATGATTATTGGGGAAGTCACAAAAATGTTGACCATTAGACTGTGGACAAGATTATTTTTTGTTCGAAAATGTTGGCCATTACACTGTGGACAAGATTATTTGTGTTCGAAAAAATTTTGGCCATTACACTGTGGGCAAGATTATTGTATTCGAAAAAATGTTGCCCATTACACTGTGGACAAGATTATTGTAGAATTTCAAAATGTTGGCCATCGGAGTGTGGTCAGGATTATGTAATGGCCAGGGGGAGGATAATGGGTTTTGGATAAAAGTTTGCCATTAGGCAGTGGTCAAGATTAATCCACCTCGTAACGATCCGTATGGATCTGTTACATATGTTATATGTTCCAGATAATATCATTATGTTGTAAGTATAATTCGCAACTACTGTTAGGCATTTATAGTCACCTTCGATCCATGGAAATTGATTCGCCAGGCACATGATTGAGTTGATTGTTTCATCCATGGCGAGAATCGACGAAGCCACCCAAGTTGGCTCCCGCAATACAATCCCGAAAGCATGATATAGAAGCAGCTTGTTTCATATCAGATTGCGCCGCTTTTATGTAATCTCGTTTTGAAGATATTTAGTGAAGGTGATGACACTACTGATGCGGGTAGCATATTCCATTTTGTGATCTTTCGATTGGAAAATGAGTAGCGCCTGATGTTAGAGCATGGAACACGTTTGCTGCGTAGTTGTAAATGGTGGCGACGCAGTCCGTCGCAGGGTATAATATCGAAGAGAATTGTGAAGTCAAAATTGCATAGTCCGTGAGTTAGTTTATAGAGCATGATCATATCGTTTCTTTGACGCCGTTGCTCTGGTGATTGCAGTTGCAGGTTGTTTAACCTCTCATTGTAGTTATGGTCTCTGATTGTGGTAGAAAGGTTCGTTGCTACTGTTTGAATTTTTTCGAGAACGATTATGCCTTTTTTCAGATGAGGTGACCAGCAGCAAGTGGCATATTCGAGTTGTGGTCGGATGATAGCCTTATGAAGCTGAGTTAATGATTTTGTTCCAACGTATCGATAGGATCGCCTTATCTGTGCGATGGTTTTCATTGCTTTTTTAGCTGTAGTGTTACAGTGGTTAGTAAATTTCATATTACAATCGAATGTAACTCCGAGATACATGGATATATTACAACTAGGTATGACTTGGTCATCGAGCGTGTATCGGTGGTGTGGATTGTGGCGACCGAGATGCATGGTGTTGCATTTTGTACATTAAAACGCATAAGCCATTTATGACATCATGCTGTGATTCCGTTTAAGTCAAGTTGCAAACTAGTGGTATCGATGTCATGGTGAAGTCTGGATATTCAACGGCAGAGAGCAGTGTCGTCTGCAAATTTGAAAAGTGCAGAACTAACATAGTCGTCAAGATCGTCTATATAAATGTTAAACAGTAGAGGTCCTAATGTTGAGCCTTGAATCACACCGCTATGAACTGTACTCTTGTTGGAGTTTGTAGACCCAATACCACATATTGTTCACGAGACATCAAATTGTTTTCAACCCACTTTAGGATGGGGTGCGCAATACCGTAACCAGCAAGTTTACAAATGAGTCTATGATGGGACACTTTGTCGAAAGCCTTCTGCAAATCGAGAAACATAATATCGACAGAATCTCCCTGATCAAGAATGTGTGTGATAAAATCAGTAAAAGTAATCAAAAGTAACTCGCTTGAGCGCTTTTTGCTAAAACCATGCTGTGTTTTATGAAGTAAGCGATTACGGTCAAGATATTATTGTATGCTGTCGCTTACAATAGATTCTAAAATTTTTGAACACGAGCTAGTTAAGCTGATGGGTCTAAAGTTGCCGGGGTCAAGTAGAGATCCAGATTTATGTATTGGTATTACTTTTGCTGTTTTCCACTCTATTGGAACATGGCCGCTACTGACGCTGAGTTCAAAGAGACGACGTAAAGGTTCAGTTATTGCATGTCTAGTGGTCCATAACACGCGATTACTAATATTGTCATGACCCGGACAGGCATTCGTACGACAGTTAATAATTTTGCTGTAGACAATTTCCCAGGTGATTTGAATTTCATCTAGTGTTTTGGAGGTGCGGCTAGCGAATTTGGGAGCATTGGTAAAGGTGTCTCGTGTAAATACGTTACAAAAATGTTGACTGAACGCTTCTGCAATTGCCTCCTCGAATGTAACTACGATGTTGTTTTGTTTTAACACAGTGGGTTGTCTTTTCGATTTTGTTTTGTTATTTAAGTAAGCGTAGAATGCTTTAGGGTTTGTCTTTATGTTTTCTGCTAGTCTCTTTTCATATCTCCACACGGATTGTCTCACAAGCATGTCTGCAAACTTGGTGACGTGTTGGTAGTTTTCCCAACTAGCTTCGGTATTATGATTTTTATAACGTTTGAAGGCGTGTCGTTGGGATTTAATCGCTTCGTACGTGCGATGATTTGCCCAAACTGGTTTCTGGTGGTTAGATGAGCGGCACTTGGGGACAGTGTTGGTGGCTGAAGCAATGGTATATAAATTTAATTTTCTCCCATAAGGCGTTAACATCAGTTTCTTGCTCGGTTATATTATTGGATAAACTTGCTGTCAAGATGTTTGAGATGAGTTGCCAGTTTGCTCGTGACCAGTTTGGAGTAGTTTTGTGCACTTGTCAAGATTTTGCAGGTTATTAATGTCGAAATGAACACTATTAATTGTGATCACTGTTGGCAGTAGACGGTAGAACCCTAGTGTTGGCAATCATTCCATCAGTGTCGCAGAAAACAAGGTCCAAAATATTTTGTCGCCGAGTGGATTGGTCAACATACCGTTGTAATCCGGCTGGCTGTTATTGTAGCTGAAACAAAGTCATCACATTGGGTAGGCCACATTTTGTTTATCCAGTCGATCGTTGGGTAATTGAAGTCGCCGGTGACTATTGTTCTGTCGTATTTATAAGTAGTATTTTGCGTATAGTGTCGAATAGAAAGTTATTTGAAGCGTCTGAATTCGCTGGTGAGCGATAGGAACAGATGAAGAGTAATTTAAGGCCATTTAAAGTAATTATACAGGTACAAATGTCTTCCATTCTTCTCAATGTGGTAGCAACACATCAGAGGCGGGTTCGACAACCAAGTGTTGAGCAGTGTAGATAATACATCCGCCACCTCTAGATGTGTTACGATCTCCTCTGAAAATATTATAGTTCGGAAGATTGATTTCAATATCCATCACGTCTGAGTTGCACCACGTTTCTGTTACAGCAATTATTTCAGATGTGTGTTGTGTAACATAGAGTAGTAGGTGTGGTAGTTTAAGCAATAGCGAACGTGCATTAAACATTAAGCAGTTAATGATTTTTAATTTTTTATCAAAGGAACTTGAAACATTATTTGCTATATTATTAGTAGTATTATTTATATTATCTGAGTTATGGTGTGGAGTTGAAATCATAGTTTTGTTAATGTTGGCGAAAGTGTCAGGCAACCTGGTTGAGTTAGAGAATGCAATATTGTTATTTGTTATGTTTGATGTAGAGTAATTGTTTTGCGGTAACGCTATTAGGCTGGGTTCAGTTGTCGGTTCTATCCCTCCATAGAGGCGCCATGACGGACACCTAAAGGGACAATTCGGCCGTCGAAAAAACGAACAGGTTCGCCGTTGCTTTTACGTATTTTGAATGATTCATACAGTTGCTGCTCCGATATTTGCTGTGACTTGGTTAAGTCTCTTTTGATACTAATTGACTTGAAACGAGCGTCTGTGACGAATTTCAGTTTGTGGGCTCTGTGAATCAACGTATCGACCACTAATTCATTCTTGAAGATTAGCTTCAGTGGTCGTTTGCCGTTGTCAGATTTCCCCAAACGAATAGTTGAGACGAGTTCAAGTTCGTTAGCATCAATTGCCGATATAAATTGTTTGGCGAGTGTCGTATCGAAGTCTGGTGGCTTAGTCACTCCATCGATGGATTTGAATTCTTCAATATTGAAGATAACAGCATTTGTTCTACGTCGATGAATATCTTGCATTTCTACTATTGCCTGCTGCACAACATCAGATCGGCTATTTATCGTTTTAGACGAGGTGACCATGTTGACTTGACGTTCGGTTGTGGTTGGAGAAGCACACATCGAGTCTACTTTACTAGCTAGGTTTTCAAGCAAGGTTTGTTGCTTAACAACCGTTGATGACAGAATTTCAAGTTGAGATTTGTAAGCGCTTAGGTCAGTAAATAGTTGTTTAGCCATACAGGACTGCAAGACATACATGTGAAGAAAATTTGCGGAGTTGGTTTTGATAACTCTTTGAAGGTTGCTTGACTGAGGTTGCTACATTTCAAATGTTGTAACAAGTTACATGCTGCACAGGTGACAAAGGAATCATTATTGTCCACAGCAATACGCTTCTGGCATGAGCCAACATAGCAAATTAGATCGCTGCTACTACTGGTAGAATTAGTTCTAGGCATACTTACAGGAGTATTAATATATTGAATAAATAAACCTGAATTTAATACATTAAAAGGTAGAAAAACGCACAATTTTTGTATCAAACCACAGAAAATAAAGATAACCCATAATACTATTTTGGTGCAACGTAGTGCCTTAGATGTGCCTTTTACTACTGTTGGCTATGATCAAACTTAAGGTTTTGGTGTTGAACTGAATTTCTGTTCATTTCGCAAATACATTTTGTGGTAGCTAATTTACTGGAAATTTATTACATAGCTTGGAATAGGGATTAAATTTTCGTAGCTTTAGCTAAATTTTCGAATTTTCTTTTCATCCCTATATTTTTCAAGTATCATAGTCGAACTGTACGGTAGTTGGAAATTCTCCGACTTAACTGTTGCACTTAGTATAGTTATGATGAGACATAAAAGTTTAGAAAAATTGCTATAAACTAAACTTGTTTAATTTAGTAGGAAAGATATTCCAATATAATTCAATAACTCATTGTTGGTTTAAAGCCAGCTCGTATCGTTTTCAAATTTTAAATTTACAAAACACCTAACCCCTGCGTCTAAAGCAAAACTAGTGCCGCGGCTAAAATGTACAGCCAAAATTCATGGATCCGTAAACGAGAAACGGTAAACCAGAAAAGTTTTTGAACTAAATTTTTTCTTTATCATACCTTCCATCGCGGCTTGAAGTGCATTAATCGGGTCGATTTCGGTCACAATAACCCGGGCGCCGAATCCGCGCAGCGCTTGACACGAGCCCTTGCCGACGTCACCATAGCCAGCGACAACAGCCACCTGAAAACCAAATATTCATGTTTCTCATCGAATGTATTGATACTTGACAAGACAGTGTGCAAAGCTTCTTTACGGTTTAGTAGTGAAAACCAAAAGTATATTTAGATACGTGAAAGAAGATACGGAGAGTTATTGATATAGACATGGCATGCTTTCACAATAAATTTGAAGTAGGTTTACGCCTCAACTTTATACCTGTACTGCTACATAAGCGAACCAAACATCGGTCCCGTTTGCACCGATCAATGCAAAGACCCCCTGAAGACTAAGGAGTTTACGCCTCTGCAATTGCATTTCCGGTGCGGCACACAGAGCTGGTTGAAAACCAACCAACTGGGGTCAGAAGACTATTTAGACCGGCAGCAGAGAATATCCGTACCAGAACCAGCAACCAGATCCGTCCTTTTAAACTATATTTGGAACCGAATCTTATATAATATAGTAAAACAGATAAGGGAAGATATGGTACAGTGGATTTAAAATGTAGTAAAATGACTTTTACGTTAATATATTAATATATTTCGATGACACTATTGCCTTTCTGGAATTTTGAAAGACTGGGAAGCTAATGTTTATTTATTTATCCGTGTTGTTTTTGGACACCCATGGCAAATGAATGCCTTTCACAATACGGTCTCGCGTAAATTGTGTCAAACTGAATATGCTTCTAACCCCTGGAGGGTAGACCAAACCATTTTGCTTTGTCTCCAACCGTCCCTTTACTAGACAAACGTCTGTTACATGCTATTCCATAGGACTCTTGAAATTATTGGTTAATGGTGATGTGAACGAGACAAACTGTGATACTAGTTACATAGTTTCAATAAATACTATTCGTTACCAAGAATGCAGTTTCTGGCTGCGTTGCACATATGTTACATGTAGACTGATTTACAAAGTTTACAAGCGCACTGGCTGGAGCTTGACGCAATTTTGCTGCTTGATGGAATTTCTGTTAGTCAAGCTCACAGCGAATTACTTATAAATAAATAATCCATACTCTGTTACCGAGTTGGACCGATTTAAATTTAACATACACCGCAGACTTCTGTATGGTTAAAATAGCTGCTACAAGCATCGACTTGGCTTTGTTTTGTTAACAAACTCCTACATGGTCAAGATAAAATTCCTATTGTAATTCTGTGTGCCACTTATGTTTCACGGGGCAATTTGTTGAGTTAATCTTTTCTTTTGTTTGGTTGTCTTGGAACTTGGTCATTGTGTAAATATTACATGTTTAGACCACAGATGAAGCAAACATGTGGAAAATTTTAAACAAAACTTTTAAATCGAAATTCCGGTTCCAGTATGGTTTTTGCTTTTTGCCGGAACCGCAACCGGAACACGATGTTCGCCGGAACCCGAATTCCGGTTACTCTCTGACCAGCAGGTATACTAATTTGGAACGACCATCGCAAAACGGTACGACCATGACATAAAATTCGACAAACTGGTCAAGCCCGACGCAACAAAGCGGTATTGCCTTTCTGGTACTTTAAAGAGGCTGAGGAGAACAAATATTCCAAAGCGAAAATCGTAGGCTTCCGTTTTTCACGGTCCGCAAGTATGGCCAAAATTTTCTGCCACAATGTATACCAATACGTACTACGCCAGTCAATTTATCACCGTTCCACTACCTACGGTTTACATTACAAGCTTTGTCTTCTTTGGTTGTGAAAAAATTGGTCTTGGTCTATTTCTCAGTAAACACGAAATCTTCCGTATTCAACGCAAGGACATCGAAAGCACAAAATAGCAAATTGGTCTAAAACATACCTTTCCGGCCAACATAACGTCCGTCGCTCGTTTAATGCCGTCGATTAGCGATTCCCGAATGCCGTAGAGATTGTCGAATTTACTCTGAAAATAAATATGATGAAACTGATTTGCATCAGCCCAGGACGGCACTAACTTCTTTTACCGTACTCTCCATAGCACCGCTAACAACAGAATGGAACATTTTCAACATGCATACAGTCACGGACAGAACTGCACACGCACGCAAACTCGTATAAACGCAAACGAAGGGAAACGCTTTTAAACCTGCACGAACGCAAATGCGTTCAAGCACATATCCGTGCATTTTTTGTGCACTGAATTCTGCCCGTAACTAGATGTAGTGTTCAATGCTAAGACAACACTCATTGAACTTGTGGTCATACTGCATCCGATATGAACCGATCCTGTACAGATATAGTCTGGCCTGTCCACCGCCCTCCGAAAAGTGGGGGGAACTTCGGGGGGCCCTATGTTCATTCTCGGGGAAAATTTTAAAGTGGGGGGGGATAAATTTTGCTTAAAAATACAAAATATTTCCACATTTTCATGCATTTTTACTACTGTGAACGTACTTTCAAGCTAAAAAACAATATTTTAGCATTATAAATAGTGGTAATTAATTTTAAAAAAACAATTTGCAAACAAAGAACATAAATTTTCAGACATAAAAAATTTTTGGAATTAGTTGAACATGGGGGTTTCGGCCGAGCGGGGGGGGGACGGACATGGAGGAAAATCTCACGAACATGGGGGGATTTGGAAAGTGGGGGTCCCGCCACCCCCACTGTGGACAGGCCATATAGTCTGCGTCTACCGTGTTATCTGTATGTTTTCATACTCTACATCATCGGATTAGAATTCGATAAAATAATTGACCAAGTCATATCAGATCGGATCAAATGTAAGCATTACGATACAGGTCAATCGGACACATTCGGTATAACATCGACCGCCATGTTGTAATGTCATATCAGTCGAGCAATAATTAATCGTTTACCATTTGTGACACCGGGATCAAGAGTTGTCATTCTCATGACACATCTTCGGCATAAAAGTTTCTGTTGTGATACGGACAATGGCACCGAATAAATCAGCAGTTACTTTTCACACCCAACCGTCATCAAATGTCGACACTATCAGTAGATTTTTGAATAAACGTTATTGGACGTCTTCAATGTCTAACTTTATAAAACTACGTTACTTTGTACTGGTGCTAAGTGTGACTACGCGTCTACTGCTAATTAAAAGTATTAAAGCAAGGCAGTACCATTTTGTAATTTTGTAAAATTATAGTCATCTGCAGAATAAAATTTTAAGAAAAATTTTCTTTAAACGCAGCCGACGATATGGCTACGGTTTTCACGCAAAACAAGAAAATACGCAAACACGTGAGGGTAGTTGTTCGTGACATAGCTGGGTGAACCCATTCCCACATACACTACGATCTATGGCAACCGAACACATTGCTAAGCAATACATTAACTCAGTTTATTGTGAGGCCTATATTTAGCCGCGTATTGATGTTCGCTCGTGTTGCGAAGAGCCTTAAAAATCTGCACCACAGCATTGTCACGGCTCTGTGGTTAGCAACTGCGACTCTACGTGAAACCGGGTTAGAGTGACCGCGCCCTTAACAGTTTGTGCAACGCTACTCGAAATACAAACTAATTTATGAAGCACGGGGGGGTTATTACCAGTTGCTGGAGTCAGCTGCTTAACCAACCAGCAAGCATAAACTGTATATACATCCCCTAACAATGAACCAACTTACCTTAGTAACTGAATCATTAACGTTGATAGCTGGGACTTTCAAATCGCCCATACCGTGCATTCGGGCCAAATTGTGAACGCCAGTTGTCGTTTCCTCAGACAGTCCCTTAATACCTAAACAACAAAGTTTCATGTTTGACAGGTCGTTTAAATTTCATTGTTACGTCGCATAAACTCAAGAAGAATTATTAAACTGAAATCTTCAAAAATATGTGAAAAACAAATTCCAATTTCGTTGTTGTTATGACTAAATCCTGAATAGCTATAGTAACGGATCGTTGCATAAGTTACATTGCTAAATTATGTGAGGTCTTAGACTGCTAAAAGGGTTTTCCATGAATGTATGGCTTTTACTACAGATACTGAAGAGCAGTCTCACCTGGCAACAATTGCGGGTACTTGGTGTGAACCATATTCGTCAAATCGCCGCCGTCGTCTAAAATCATGTTCAGTGGTTGACCATCTTTGAAGTACAGAGTCTAGAATAAATAAAATAATCGAAATAAAAAAGATTAAAATTCTAACATAACATCTAGATTTTTAGAGCAAAAAGTAACACCAAATTACTGTAATGCTGCTGGGCACGGTTGCTGACTAAATTGCTTCGAATAAGCTACAATGCCTCGAAGTTCCAAAGACATAGCGATAACCGGCGGTCCCGTGAGGTCTAGAATTACGACGTAGAGCCCACAATTGGACAAGATTTCAAAATCGCAACAAATATTAAATGCCTGCGCATCACCAAGTGCTGCACAGTTTGAAAGGTGTGCACTTCCATCGTGACTGAATTCTGCTAAAAACTGACTGGGATTTTGACTACCTCGGTGAAAAAGTTTTTCAATAGGTAAGGCTTTTTAAAGCCGACGAACATAGTGTCGATCTCGCTGTTACACGAGAATAAGACGATACCGTCGTGTCAACTTCAAACAGTTATACATTGCGGAATTGCAGGCTTCTTTGGTTTTAACCCAATTGCATTCAGGTAAGCATCGGACGCGTTTTTGCTCGCCAAACGTTCTTTTAGCAAATTATATACTAGTGTAACAGATCCATACGGATCGTTACGAGGTGAATTTATCTGACCACAGCCTAATGGCAAGCTTTTATCGAAAACCCATAATCCTGACCACACCCCCGTGGCCAACATTTACAGTAATCCTGGCCACACTCCAATGGCCAACATTTATAAATTCCCAAAAAATCTTGTAAACAGTATAATGGACAACATTTTACCGAAAAACCATAATCTTGACCACACAATAATGGCCAACTTTTACGATAATCCTGGCCACACCCCAATGGTCAACATTTTTTCGAACACCAAAAATCATGTCCACAGTATAATGGACAACATTTTTAGCAAATACCAAAAAATCCTGTCCACAGTATAATGGACAACATGTTACCGAATACAAGAAATCCTGTCCACAGCGTCATGGTTAACATTTTGGCAACTACCCCAATAATCCTGGCCATAGAGTAATGGTCAACATTTCCGAAGTTAGTCGCAACTCTCCCCCGGTTTCAAATACCTCCTGAAAACGACCCGACCTGGTATGAAACCCACCCTGGCTCCACAATACGTACGTAAAGGAGGTTAGAAACAATATATAAGTCCGTTGCGCGTAAGCCACTATATAAATCGATTTCCTTCGTATATACAAACTGACCATAAGAACATGTTAGCACAATATTTATAAACCATATATATATGCAGTTCAAATCACGAATCGTTTCCTCGTTACGTACT
The DNA here is from genome assembly GCA_030248225.1 of Trileptium ribeirensis. Taxonomy (NCBI): domain Eukaryota; kingdom Metazoa; phylum Nematoda; class Enoplea; order Enoplida; family Thoracostomopsidae; genus Trileptium; species Trileptium ribeirensis. The sequence goes on from JASANE010003081.1 coordinate 16,455, forward strand.
AGAGGTTTTTGTCATGTTTCGGCCCGCACCTCCGACAGTCTCGAGAATCGAAAGGGAATCATTGTTAATATTTCAGGAATGGGTAATTATAGAAGCAGTGTAACCGTAACTATGCGTATATACTTATATATAGTTACCGAATTACTTTAGAACCATGAAGGTTTCTTTGCTGCACAAGAATCGCGTATATATGTACGAATATATAGATACATATGTAATGTTGTCAATAATGTTCCATATAGCTATGTTGTATTGGCCATAAAGGCACTTGTTACGTATTCTACTCGGATAATCATGTTCGTATCATATACGTATATACCATTGAAATTACCACCGATAATCGTACATATTTTCAGGTATACGTGGGCAGCTGGCCGTCCGATTCGAGTATATATATATGTATATGTAGAGGTGTCATGGTTATATCATGTTCATACCATAATTTAGCATTGTCCGGGCCATAAAAGCGCCTGTATTTGCACTGATTCCATACCGTTTATGATTATTCCATTTGTATGTACCGTATGTCGTGATGTTAGAGGCCGTAAAAGCGCCGAAATCTACTATGATTTTGTACTATTCTTGCCGTTGTATCGATGTTTTGTACCATTGGTTATGTACATTTATTTGTCGTATATTAACCGCGTCGGATTATTGGCCGTAAAAGCGCCACATTCGCTTGACATTTATATGATAATGATACTTGCTATTTTACCTTGTAATGAATTTATGCTGTCTTATTGGCCGTAAAAGCGCCACTAACCATTGTCATGTCATGCCGTTTGTATCATATGATTTTTCTATATTGTGGTACTTTTGTGGTGTGCAAGTTGGGAGGCACAAGGAACTGGAAATAATTTGTCTTGCTTAGGAGGATTTTTAAGGAAAATCTAGGGATTTTTGCGCTTCTAAAACAGCGTTTTTGTAGGTTGAAATTGCGAGTATGGCTAGCCCTTGCCATACTCGAGTTGAAGAAAATTATAGGCCGGTACGACTCTCCTCCGCTGAACCCAGTATATGTATATACGTAGGAATAGCCCTACCCCGCGTGGTAGGACCGCAAAGTTTATTTCGATTCATCGTAGGAAAGACTGGCCGTGACGGATACCCGTCACGACCGTCCTCACCAATGAGGACCACAAAAAAGGTGACTGTTCACCCTAAAGCGAACAGCAATTGAGAAAATTTAATTTAATTTAATTTAAAAAATATAAGTTCAACTACGAATTATTAAACGTGCCAGTGTTCGTTAGTTATCGCCACACTGGTAATTAACAGTGCTTTATGAAATATTATTTACCAGCGTTCAATCTCGCTGGTCAAGATAAGGAACAAAACTTAGAAATTTAGGAAAATTTGGTATCGAAAGCATCGGCTCCGGCCCGTAACTCCGGAACCGTTGGAAATTTGAAAATCTGTCTCTTACCATTTCTTATAGAGAATTCTACGGTCTTTCGAATGAGACCGGGTTTTGTGGAGATCCGACCCGGATCCACGAACGTATGAGCAGATTAGTAGGCACGTAACTAGCAAAAAACACAGGTAGATATGTAACTCCGCGAATATTAGTCATAAAACTATATACCTAGTACCGTTGTAATCCTCAGACCCGCGGCTTTAATTTGAGCCCGGACCGGTCCCGCTGTGCCCACTTTT
>JASANE010003083.1:0-11730 GCA_030248225.1 Trileptium ribeirensis
GATTTTGGATTTTCGATAAAAGTTAGCCATTAGGCTGTGGTCAGGATTATCCACCTCGTAACGATCCGTAAGGATCTGTTACATATGCAAAACTCGTTCAGGTTCGTCATATCTCCATCAAAAACGCTTACAACATCTTAAAAAGTTGGCAATCTTTAAATATAATCATAATTTCACTGTATCAACTGGGTTTTGTTTTATAGTCAGAAATTTGTCACCCCAAGATTTTGCCATAAGTCAGTAACCAAAACGGAACCAGTTATATTTAAACAAAACTGTAGTTTTAATTGCCCAAGTGGACAGTTGTATTTTTACAGTCTCATTACAAAGCACTGTGGGAAAATATTTCTGGATTTTTGAAAAATGCCAGGACCAGGATACAACAAATAATAATTCGATGTTTTTGCATTCATACTTCGACCTTAATGCGCTCAACTGAAATCTGTACATAAGTAATAATTTAGTGCTGTTTCAGAATTTTGTGAGGAAGAATTTTGATAAGAACCGTGGCAAGATTGAGGTGGCTGTTTCTGGCTTTGAAGAAGCATTGGCGGCCGATCGAGATTTACAGGAGGCGAAGTCGATATCTGGGGACGTTGTGTCATCTTAGTGATATTGTGGAGCACTAATAAAACTATGATCTCCGATGTACGAAATATCCAAAAATCTCTAAGGGTCCCTGTAGATGAGAAAGTACCGGGTGCGACACTTAGCGTCTATCATTTTGTGGGTTTGTATGGAATATCGTACTGTCGTGGTTACAGTCTGTCCTGATATTCAGTAAATTAAAATGTATCTACTATATACTGAGTCTATTTTAGTCAGATGCTGCTCTGAGAACGTTGCTTTAGTAAACATTAGGTTAATTTATTTTTAATTTAAGTTTAACATACAAAAATATTAACATTAAAATATTTTGCTCTATGAATATTGATGCGTGTAAAATTACCTGGATGAATTATTGTTCACTAATTATGGTCAACATTTTCCTAATTCCGTCGGTTTCTTAGCCCAATATTATAAAATGTTAAGAGATGCAGTCAAAATCAACGATATAACGGTGTTCTAAATAAACGCCAGACGACCGCAAACAGTAGTTTGACGATAAAACAGTGTGCAACCCTGAGGTTACCTTCGTAGAAATCTATTTTGACTTTTCCTTTATGAAAATTACAGCTTCAACCCTTTGATGCACGACTGAATTTGTGTATCGTTCAATGTTTGACAAACTCACGCCGACGCCAGAGATCGAACCCGGTCTGTACGGGTGAAAGTTGCGTACGATAGCCACTGGGCTATATAGGAAGTGTTCGGTTCCTTAAAGAACAACGCGCGTGCAAACATACAGACTACTACAAACATAGCTATCCCAACGCTTCGCAGTGTACACTCGACCCATTTGATACAGTGCATGAAAGGGTTAAAAATTGGCAAACATGACTTGCTAATTTCCTTTGGTGAGAAAAATGTGGCACTGCAAATTTTCATTTTGAACACTTCATGGAGTATCCTACCAACATGAAAAATTAAAGTTGAAATTGGTTAATTTTTAAGATAATTTTAATACCCAAAGGGACTTTCCGAGACAAATTTGCCCATTTGAAGCGCGTTTACTTTGTGTTAACTCGTTTTTGTACTTTTGTTAGAAATCCGTGTTGCGTTGAAAGTAAATTACATTTATTGCTAATCATCGGCGGTGAAATTGCACTCGAATGTACGCCTCCGACTTAGTTGGACGAGCTGGTGCAGAAAAATTCACTGTGTCCAGCTTTATGACAATTTTTTTTTCAAATATTTTAGGGTTCCATGGTTCCCAAAATTTTCTAAAAAATTGTAAATGTATAATTTTACATACATCTTTCGAACCGCATTGACGACTTAAGTTGAATGGCAGTAAAACCAGCTGTTTACGAGTTAAGAGTCCTCATTATGTGAAATGTTTTGGGTAAGTCATTAACCCATAAACAGATTGCGCTGATTTTACCACCATTCGACTCAGGTTCGAAGGTGGACCATTGGGAACCGAAATACTAAGTCCGACATTTTCTGAACCAGCTCGTCGAGATGAGTCGAACAGGTACCAACATTATTATATTCAAAAGTGACGAAATTTTTCAGCCTGGAGCTAAATGAAAAAACAGTTCAGCAAGAGGGTATTGTTTATTGAATTTCAAGTCCGTTAGATGTGTTCGTACCCGTGCAGCCTACGTGAAGTGCAATTACAATTTGTTGACTGTAGTTGACACAGTAAACTACTTAAATAATGTTTGCACCATCCCGAGCAGGAAATGTAATTAGTACCAACTAACTGCAATAAAATTATTGTTCGACTTTGACGAGCGATTAATGAATTGTTTCAACTCATAGTCCAACAAGATATTCGCTTTGTATTTCTGTAATTGTTCCTATTAGCGAAAGTCGCCTAAACATATACGCCAACATATTAATTTAGATATCGGAAACTGCTGTTGCTAACGCCCATTCTTGTTAATTTTTCAGATGATTATTCCATTCATGCCCATAGGGGCGATTATGCACCAGAAGCACGGACCCCCTTGAAAGTAGCCTAATGTCCCCCACAGCGCCGAAGAAAGGCCCTAAAATTTATCAAATTTTACCCACTTACGAGAGCTCTTGTTGGCTGCCTGGTGCATCTGGCGACGACTTCCCTCCTATCCCCCTGAAACTTCGGTGCTCACATATTTGTGCGTTATAATTTTTTTGCCAGTCCGCGCGCCTTTGGAAAGGTGTGGAGCCTCAGGGAGATCGCGACTCAGAAAGAAAAACAGCCCAATATTAGTCCATATTATTAATACTTGTAAATCGGCGCCGGTCTAAACGCCAATAGTCGAGGAGTTTTGATGAAGACGATCGATTATGTTCTGTACTTCTTGTGGTGCTAAAGCTGTGTAGTCGAGGTCGGTTAACGGTTTGTCACTGACCATACCTCCTTCAGTGCTTTTAGGAGAAAAAAGAATAGCAGGTAGCATTGCCCTACGCCTGTTGTAACAGCCGTAGCGCTTGTCATTACTATGAATTGGGATGAACAATTCACTAGAATAAACTGTAAGTGTAAAAACCGCGCAAGGAACTTACAAGAAGACAGTTAAAAATCACATCGCGCACTTTTAGATATTCATGCTCGAGAAAGCTGAATGTATAATCTAGCTCTCATAAAAACAAGACGAAACCCTTTTCAATGTTCTAGTCCTAAAATTTTAATCAGAGCTAGAATGTTTACTTTTACAAGCCTAACATATCCCTAAGCCAAGGTCGTGTGCATCTTTTGCCAAAAGCTTTTCCTAAAATTTTAATCAGAGCTAGAATGTTTACTTTTACAAGCCTAACATATCCCTAAGCCAAGGTCGTGTGCATCTTTTGCCAAAAGCTTTTCCTAAAATTTTAATCAGAGCTAGAATGTTTACTTTTACAAGCCTAACATATCCCTAAGCCAAGGTCGTGTGCATCTTTTGCCAAAAGCTTTTTTCCAAATAACGTTAGTACTTTTTAAGCTTGCTTGTGTCAGGGTAAACAGTATATATATTAATTAATTGCTATAGTAATGGCTAGATGGAAAATATCGAGCTCATGATTTTTTAACGCCATACCAAGGGCTTTATTATCAAAATGGAATTTCCACCGTAAATACAACCACCAAACCATCATCATCAAATTGTTTGGCACGCAATCTAAGTTTGTGCTACGATTCTTCCCATTCATTCGCGCTAAGTTTAGCTATTTTATGATTACTATAAATAGTTCGTATTTCGTAAATAAAGCATTATATCATTGTAATCAGGATCCATTGTACACTAATCATATTAATTGCTCCAAAACATAATTGAAATCCCATTGTTAGAAATTGGTGACATCGTCTTTGCAAAATCTCGGTATTCAGTGAAGATCCGGCCCCACCGAAATTTCCCTATTCAAAGCGCTAGGGTTGACGGACGAATCCAGCACGCTTAATGTTGTTTAGTAAGTAGGAATGTACCGGGGCGACAAATTTAGTCCCGGGCCGGGGCAACGTCGAAGCCCAGATAAAAGGTAAAATTTAGGTGCCGGGACCAGCTTCAGAAAATAATATTTTTGGTACCGAATTAGTAGAATAAACAACCTGGAGCTTTTACATAACATATAACATTTGCAACAAACTAGGATGGGGGTCGGTATGGTAGTGATAGATTCGTTCTAAGGACCCTAGAAGAGCATATTGAGAGATGAAAACTCACACAGTTATCAGCATGTAGGTTTTAACTCACCGAGCATAGAGATAAAAAGATGCCTTACAGCCGCGTGATTTCTGAATCACCTAAAACAGGCTCACTACTAACTGTTGCTTCCTTTTTTGTTTAAGTCACGGTTAGTTATTAATAGTTTGCGGTCTTTCTAATTTTAATCTTAATACACTGCCTCTCAACATTTGTTATAACGTATGTTAGTCTTAACGCACTAGAATCGTTTGATCTTCTTGGTGATGTTATATTGCAATGGAAGAATATGAAATGCGCCTTAAAACAGTGTTTTTGCGGATTAAAGGCACAAAGCTTTAGATTACGTGCCGAGTACTAATTAAAGATAAGCGATAGGCCTTTATAGCGACTATATAAAACTCTACTTAGCAGAGGAAACCCATCGAGTTTTTTTCTTTTATTCCAGTGATCAGACGCAATGTTTCAATCCGGTTGGTCAAAGAACTACTATTGAGAGTAAGAAGCGGTTTGACCAAAATGCTGTTACTTCATCTTTTTGTGAAGTTTTTGCTTCACAATCCATATCAAATTAAGCTGATTTACCGTGCAGCACTTTCATACGATTATGTGTGGTATTGATCAAACTAACGAAATTAGAGTTGGGGTAGCCGATTAACAATACATATTACAATTATTGGTCATGCAAATTTTAATCTATCATTAAAAATCATAAAAAAAGTTAAACTGAAAAAATCTGTAATTTTTTACCATTTCTAAGCCATAAAAATTATGACAATCCTGTGGCTTTTGTGTTTTTCTCAATTTCGAACTGGTTGTTCGTTCACATTACAAAGTAAAAATGTACGAACCTAACGGTGAATAAGCCTGGGGAGGATCTTAGACTCCTCCTTCAAAGAACATGTGTGGGTGTTAGTTTGGCGGTTCACAGAAACATGGGTGTGGTAGTCGTGTTGACAACCCATCCTGTGGCCAAATGCCATAAGATATTGTTATTTACGCCACCGAACTTTGATTGTGCATATAAAAAAATTCTCCCGATAAACACTTTGAGTAAGAAAAATAAGGTTAAAAGCAATTGGAATAAAATCCATCTTTGTCCATAACTTTAAAATAATTCAACTAGTTGCACAATTGCCCGAAGCCAAAACGGTACTATAACATCAGTTTGGTATTGGTAGCCTGTGGAGACAAAACCGGAAATAAATAACCGCTTGCGGGTAAAAATGACTAGATTCGTATGAAATTCTGCTTCACTGATCGGGTTCAAAAGTGGGGTCATTGATTTTCAAAACAAGCAATTCAGATGTGCTTACTTAAATACTCCAATGAACAATCAGCTTGCAACAATGCAATCTTCATCAAAAATTTAAAAATCAGCGGATATTTCGTCTCCTTTACGTCACTGATGCCCACAGCCGCGTACACCATCCCGAAACATATATATATATATCGACCTTCGTTGCACGCAAAAAATGTAGCAATAATGAACAAAACTACAAAATTATGAGGAAAAACTAGGTAAATGTTTGCTTATCCACTGCTACGGACTCCCCTCCAGCATCCCGAACCTTCTGCCACCCCCCTAAGAATTCGAACCTTAGGGAACCTATGCATTGTGTGGCTTGTCAGGAAATTTGTTACATCGATATAGTGTGGGTCACATCCAAAGCAGTAGCAAAAAACCTCAACGTAAAGATCGAATAAGTGAATGTGTTACATCAACTCTTGGACACATTGATACTTTGTGCATCGCAATATTTGACAAATCTAATGTTGCCATAAATCCAACAAGGCAAGTCAAAGTCAAGTTTAGGGTTAAAAAAGTACCGACTCAGTACTCAACATTTTCGCAGTGTACACAAATGCAATCATGTCCGTTGATCAGCACCGACAGCCTCTTCCACACTGTTAAATCCATCCCTTCGTAGCAATTCCGCCAACTCACGTTTAACGCGCCCTACTACTGGCCATCCTTGAAAGACTATGGCCGTGTACAACTGCACCGCGCTTGCTCCAGACCGAATCAACTTGTACGCGTCAGCGCCGTCCGACACTCCGCCAACTCCAATTATCGGTACTCGTGCTTTGGTTAATTTGGCCAACTGCGATACACGTTCACAAGCAATCGGGGCCAGCGGAGTCCCGCTGAGACCGCCCACCTCTTCAGTAAGTTCTCGACGAGACTTTAGTGACGACGGGCGCAAAACAGTTGTATTGGTTGCTATTAACGCATCGACTCCGTAACGATGGTAGTCCAGGCTTAGTTGTGCAATATCGTATAGAGCTTCGTCGGTCAAATCTGGAGCGATTTTGAGAAAGACACGAGGCGCATCGGTGTTGCAGATTCCTGCGATCGATTGAGGACTGCCAACGCATTGGTCTGAAAAACATGAAAATAATAATTAGTAGATTTAAATTATTAGCTATTTCCAGTGTTGAAATAATTCATGGAACATATTTCGTCGAAACTCTCCGTCTTACTATACAACGAAAATGGAACATGTCGGTTTGTTCCTTTTGTCTCATCTACAACCCATGGAATGACAGGGAAGTGTCATTCCATCACAACGCATATTGCCTAGTTACGTGGAGCATGCTTTGATACAATTTACGAAAAGTTATATGTAGGTTGTTAAAAATTTAACAAAGAGCAATGGATGTCTCACCAGATACAGCTACAAGATGCTTAGCAAACCTTTTGGATCACATAAATCTGTCAACAGCGGGACTACAACCAATGTTAATCGGCAAACTACAGCTTATGTAGTTCCCACATAGATAGAAGAAACTCAGAAATTCGATAGCATCATTCACACCGAGTTGAATATCGCGGACTGAGAATTCGCCACAACTTGTAACATTGCCCTATTGTATTACCGCGAAACGCAGCAAACCCACGAAGATCCATTTTTCATTCTTTACGGCGAAAGTCAAATTTGTATAGACAGCGCTATACTCCACCAGGAAACGATCGTCGGATAAAGTTATACCACGCGCCAGAGATCACAAATTCTAGTACGCACCAAGATCTGATTCGCGAATTATCTAATGCCTTAAGTGCAGCTTGACTATCGCTAAAAATAGCGATACTTCTGTTCCTAAATTTCTTTTCTTCTAAAATTTCTGCGCATTTGCATATAGCAGTAACCTCTGCCTGAAAAACAGTTACATGTCGACCAAGTAGGATGAATAGTGATGCTTTATTTGGAATAAAGACAGCCCTACCACAATTCCTTTATCATTGCTCATGTTGATCACCGATCCATCCGTGTACCATACTATTTCAGTACTTTCCACAGAGTCGACGCTAAAGTCCTCATAAAGCCAGAATTGGATATTCCTTGTTGCTACAACACTATCTGAAGGCATGCTCAGAAGGGGACCATATTTGACAGCTTCCTCTGCTATCGTCGGTTGCCTACGTCCTTTAAGTACATAATCACTCCAGAGACCCATACATTTGACTATGTGGTATTACTTCAGCGCGAATTCTTTAGCCAATACATCAATGGATATGATATTCAGCACCGCTTTGCATTCCATCAAACGGAGTCGTTCTAAAAGCACCCGTAATCATGCAACACGCTAATCTTTGAACCTTTTAAGAAAGCCGATATATGACACCAGATGTAATCTGTACCACCAGCACACCACGCCATACATCAGTGACGGCATAGCCACAGTATTCAAAAAATTTGTTATATCAGGTTTCAACCCCAATTACAGCCTGCATAAGGTCGACCAGAAATCCAGAATATGCTCTTCAATTCCTTACGTGACACCTGGGAGTGCAGATATGGACCAAAATGTGTCTTACATTTATGACTTGAACGAATAGCTTTCCTGAGCCAAAATTCTGGAAAGTGTAGTGGAGCTTTTGCGTTGCCATAGAAGCAAAAACAAAATTCTTTCTCTCGGGTTCCTACAGAGGCTTCCGACGGTCGCTCCAATGCAATATTTCAAAACAATAGTTATGTATCCATTATCGATCGTTATATTTATATATTTTGCAAAGAATAACAAAATTAGATTAGCCTAAAAATACAGATCTCGAGATTTATGTTCCTGGCGTTTAGGTTTATGTTCCTGACGAGATTTATGTTCTGCAAAAAATAACACGACGGAGCGCAGTCACAAGAAGCATAATTTAGCGCTATTATTTTGGCGATGATACTATTAAATTACAATGGCACCAGTTACGTAATTTAAACGGGATTCTAGCTCAATGACAAGCAACTTCGACAGCTTACCTCGGCAGCTCTTGATCGTCTCAAGAAGCGATCCCAACTCCGCTTTTCCTTGAAGCGCCCGGAGTCCGGGTGTATTCGGGCTGGAAACATTAATCACGATGTAATCGGACAACGGACAAAACAGCTTGACTCCGCTGAGATAGCCTTCGATCCATCGAGTGTCAGTCTTGTTTTTGCCAATATTCACGCCCAAAAACAAGAAAATTTGATATATCTTAATTTCTTGACCAATTCCGGAAAACTAATTATAGAACCTACATTCAAGAAATAGAATATGCACTATCGAAATCGCAATTTTGTTTAATGGAAATAGACTCTAAATTCAATCTAACATTTTGAATCCATTTTGCCGGTGACTGAAGCTCGTTTGCTTAATATCCGATGTTCGAAATTTAGCTAATGCTAGAATACGAAAATGTACAGTCATGACCAATAAGGGTAAAATAATCGATCGAAATTTCGACCGATTTTGATTAAACGAACTTTCGACCAATTTTGATTAAACAAAATTTCGATCAATTTCGATTAAACAAAATTCCGACCAATTTCGATGAAGCGAAATTTCGACCAATTTCGATGAAGCGAAATTTCGACCAATTTCGATGAAGCGAAGTTTCGACCAATTTCGATGAAGCGAAATTTCGACCAATTTCGATTAAACGAAAGTTCGACCAATTTCGATTAAACGAAAGTTCGACCAATTTCGATTAAACGAAAGTTCGACCAATTTCGATTAAACGAAAGTTCGACCAATTTCGATTAAACGAAATTTCGAACAATTTCAATTGAACGAAAGTTCGACCAATTTCGCTTAAACGAAATTTCAACCAATTTTAATTGAGCAAAATTTCGACCAATTTCGATTAAACAAAATTTCGACCAATTTCGATTAAATGAAGTTCCGACCAATTTTAATTAAACGAAATTTCGACCAATTTTGATTAAACAAAATTTCGACCAATTTCGATGAAACGAAATCTCAACCAATTTTGATTAGACAAAATTACGACCAATTTCGATGAAGTGAAATTTCGACCAATTTCGATGAAGCGAAATTTCGACCAATTTTGATTAAACGAAAGTTCGACCAATTTCGATTAAACGAAAATTCGACCAATTTCGATTGAACGAAAGTTCGAGCAATTTCGGTTAAACGAAAGTTCGACCAATTTCGATTAAACGAAATTTCGACCAATTTCGATTAAACGAAATTTCGACCAATTTCGATTAAACGAAATTTCGACCAATTTCGATTAAACGAAATTTCAACCAATTTTAATTGAGCAAAATTTCGACTAATTTCGATTAAACGAAATTTCGACCAATTTTGATTAAACAAAATTTCGACCAATTTCGATTAAACGAAATTTCGACCAATTTCGATTAAACGAAAGTTCGACCAATTTCGATTAAACGAAATTTCGACCAATTTCGATTAAACGAAATTTCAACCAATTTTAATTGAGCAAAATTTCGACCAATTTCGATTAAACAAAATTTCGACCAATTTCGATTAAATGAAGTTTCGACCAATTTTGATTAAACGAAATTTCGACCAATTTTGATTAAACAAAATTTCGACCAATTTCGATTAAACGAAATTTCAACCAATTTTGATTAGACAAAATTTCGACCAATTTCGATGAAGCGAAATTTCGACCAATTTCGATTAAACGAAAGTTCGATAAATTTCGATTAAACGAAAGTTCGATAAATTTCGATTAAACGAAAGTTCGATAAATTTCGATTAAACGAAAGTTCAACCAATTTCGATTAAACGAAAATCGACCAATTTTGATTAAACGAGCTTTAGACAAATTTCGATTAAACGAAATTTCGACCGATTTCGATTAAATGAAAGTTCGACCAATTTCGATTAAACAAAGTTTCGACCAGTTTCGATTAAACGAAATTTCGACCAATTTCGATTAACCAAAATTTCGATTAAACGAAATTTCGACCAATTTCGATTAAGCGAAATTTAGGCAAATTTCTATTAAACTAAATTTAGGCAAATTTCGATTAAACGAAATTTCGACCGATTTCGATTAAACAAAAGTTCGACCAATTTTGATTAAACCAAATTTCAGACAATTTCGATTAAACAAAATTTTGACCAATTTCGATTAAACAAAATTTCAAATAATTTCGATTGCATTTATTTTAGGCAAATTTCTATTAAACTAAATTTAGGCAAATTTCTATTAAACTAAATTTAGGCAAATTTCGATTAAACGAAATTTCGACCGATTTCGATTAAACAAAAGTTCGACCAATTTTGATTAAACGAAATTTCAGCCAATTTCGATTAAACGAAATTTAGACAAATTTCGATTAAACGAAATTTCGACCAATTTCGATTAAACGAAATTTAGGCAAATTTCTATTAAACTAAATTTAGGCAAATTTCGACCGATTTCGATTAAACAAAATTTTGACCAATTTGGATTAAACGAAATTTCAACCAATTTTAATTGAGCAAAATTTCGACCAATTTCGATTAAACGAAAGTTCGACCAATTTCGATTAAACGAAAATTCGACCAATTTCGATTGAACGAAAGTTCGAGCAATTTCGATTAAACGAAATTTCGACCAATTTCGATTAAACGAAATTTCAACCAATTTTAATTGAGCAAAATTTCGACCAATTTCGATTAAACGAAAATTCGACCAATTTCGATTGAACGAAAGTTCGAGCAATTTCGGTTAAACGAAAATTCGACCAATTTCGATTAAACGAAAATCGACCAATTTTGATTAAACGAATTTAGACAAATTTCGATTAAACGAAATTTCGACCAATTTCGATTAAACGAAATTTCGACCAATTTCGATTAAACGAAATTTCAACCAATTTTGATTGAGCAAAATTTCGACCAATTTCGATTAAACGAAATTTCGACCAATTTTGATTAAACAAAATTTCGACCAATTTCGATTAAACGAAATTTCGACCAATTTCGATTAAACGAAATTTCGACCAATTTCGATTAAACGAAATTTCGACCAATTTCGATTAAACGAAATTTCGACCAATTTTGATTAAACAAAATTTCGACCAATTTCGATTAAACGAAATTTCGAACCAATTTCGATTAAACGAAGTTTCGATTAAACGAAATTTCGACCAATTTCGATTAAACGAAATTTCAACCAATTTTGATTAAACAAAATTTCGACCAATTTCGATTAAACGAAATTTCGACCAATTTCGATTAAACGAAATTTCGACCAATTTCGATTAAACGAAATTTCGACCAATTT
>JASANE010003084.1:0-12294 GCA_030248225.1 Trileptium ribeirensis
TGTCTTGCGTACGAGCAACTGAGGTATTCACTTTGGATCTAAACAGATCACACTCAGTGTTCTTTTTGCCCTTGAACTCGTTCTCAACCGGTCCACGAAGAGGGCTTGGATTTCTTGGTCGGCCGTCGGCGCCACGTTGCAGCTTTGCAGAAGGTGGCGGTTTCTCCACCCATTCGTCGTCATCCGCTGTTTCACTTTCATCACTATTGTTATTATCAAGTCTGCTGCGGAATTTGCGTTTCACAGCTCCAAGACGCTTTTTAGCTTCTTGGCTTGAGATCTTTTGGCTCGTTTTAGGAAACTGACGAGTTTCTGCCGCAGCAGTACGTCTCTCATCATCCCTGGTTATTCGATCAGCATTTCGTGGTGGCAACTGCCTACGCCCCTTTTTCGCTGAAATTGGGTCGTAGATATCGCTACTTTCGCCGCTAGTGCTAGAACTTTTACTCTTGCTTCGGCTACTACCACTATCTCCACTCTTCTTTGCAGTACCTTTTCGTGACTGCTGGTAAATTTCCGCGGGAGACTTGCGGTAAGCAGACGGAAGTGATGAAATATTACCTGGCCGACGCCGATAATCCACATCCGGCTTTGCTCTGGAATTAGAACCGCGACATTTAGTAATTGACGAGTCTCGCGCTTCATCAGCATAATGATGATAATGACGGTGATCAACGTCCACCACCTTGCTCCGGCGATCAGGATCTGTGTATTTGCGATTATCAGAACTGCGGATAGCATCTCGAGATCGAGACCGATGATGAATTTCGCCAAAACTTCGACCACCGCCATCCACCGCGCCGTGATCCATTCTTCCAACGCGCTGGCTATGTCGAAAATTTCTGCTATCACGAGACCTACGCTGTGGACTGTCGCCTGCATCCCGGCGTTGCTTAGCATGATGTTCACCGTAGTTGCGACCACTGTGCTTAGTAGGTACAGACAAGGCGCTTGCCTCCTTGTTATTAATATCTCTGACTCTTTCACGAAAATCGTTATTTCTTCCATGAGCTACTTTACTCGAAGCGTGTCGATTACTAAGTAACCTTGCTTTGTTGTCATCGTCGGTGCTTTTATCGGACCACGCACCGCCGCTGACGGCACCGTGCCATCGAGATCTAGACGGCGATCGAGACGAACATATAGTATTATATACCTGCGGAGACAAATCCGACTGTGTAGGCTCCATAGAATCGGGTATCGCGTTAAAAGACGGCCCTCGTGAGTGATACTCCCCGCCATCACTGTCGTTATCACACGTATGTGTGTGTAATTTATAGCGATCACCACGTTTGCGATGCTGCTTATGATAGTCCAAGTCTCGAGTACGGCTACGGTGCGGAGTAATGCTTCTTCTTTGCTGACGGCGTTCGTAATGGTCAGTACGATTATCGCGGTCATAACTACGTAGCTGATAGTCATCGCCGTCGCTATTATGAAACTGTCGATGACAATCATTTTCAGCCTCCGACCAATCATTGCTGTTGTTACTGCGTTCGGAAGACCGAAGTGGCACAAATCGTTCTGCAGCTGATGGTAAGATCTTCCGGTCGTCCTGGTCATCGTACTGCTTATAATGGGGGCTATTGATGTAACGTCGCCCACCGTCTGCACGGTCGTCTATATCACTATAATGTTCACTGTTATTATGATCATCATACCTTTCAAATGAGTTAACACGATTATCGTAATCCTTTGGATCAGTAAATCCATCGCGACAATTATAAATATCTGTATTGACGTCAGACGGTACGTTATAATCACGGAAATCTTCGTCTACTATATCCGTTGGCGGAGGATAGCCGGTATATCTATAACCTTCACCGTAGTTATCTGTGCCATTGTAGTAACCATCGCGAGCGGCGCCTCGGCCATAATTTTGATAGCTTCCGCGACCACTCGCACCACGATAAAAGCCGGGTCGTCCAAGCCGCGTTGTGGTACCGCCTACAAAGCCGCGAAGTGGTGCTTGGTAAGGCTGTCGCGTGTATCGTCCTCGTGGAACAAACGTCGGTCGCGTTCTTATCGTTCCCCGACTACTGAAAATCCCGCTACCACGATCTGAGAACGTGTTAGCGCCACCATCAATAGCATTAGGAATTTGATTTGCAAATTCGAGCTCTGGCGGTGGAAGTACACCACGGGTAGGGTCGGGATGTGGACCGAACAACGCTGCGTACAATGTCGGATGTTCACTGCGGTCGCCTAAATAGTGTTTTCCAAATGCATCTGGTGGTGGAGTCAGCCGATTGACGATAGGTATATTATCAATGATGCCGCGAGTTTGACTACTTTTACTGCGACGACTTTCACGACTTCGTTTGCTGGGTTGTTTGTGACGTTTTCTACGACGATGCTTTCCGCTGTTCTCATCGCTCCGACTTGTTCCGTCACTTCGAGTACGACTGCGACTGCTTCGACCACTACGTGAACTACGACTGCTTTTGCTGCTTCGACTGCGGGTACTAGTACGACTGCTTTTGCTATCGCGACTGCTTCCACGGCGCCCTTCGCCGTCACTGCTAACATCATCATCCGACTCTAACGGCGCAGTAAAATCGTTCCGCCCATATCCAAGTGATTGTTGTTGCTTTTGCTGCTGCTGCTGTTGCGGTTTCGGAACAAGCAAGCCGGTAACTGGGTCGATATAAGTGCTGCTAACTAAACTGCCAGCCGCAGCCAAACTACCGCCGCGACCGTCATCAGGTCCGATAAAAGATCCCCGGCCGCGTGAACCTCGGTCAACACCACGACCGCGCGGTATATAACCTGGTGTTACTCCAACTGGCCCGGGTGGTCGCTGAAATCGAGCCCTCATAGGTATTGGCCGAACATTACGAAACTGCGTTACGGCAGACTCGCGAAATCTACGCAATGGATTATAGTCGCACGTGCCAGTATTTTGATCTACAGGCGCAGGCAATACCGGAGGAATACCAGTTGATGAAGCTTCAGCTTCCCCAGCATCGACGGCTAACAGATCCTGAGGTCCAAAAACCGCAGCAGCAAGGGCAGGTGGTGGAGGCGGTGGCGCAGCCAATGTCGTGGTAGCAGAATTGGGATGGGCACCAGAACTGGCACCAAACTCAGTTTTAATATTTATGCCACTTTGATGCTGTTGTTGCTGCGATCGCGCTAAAACATCGGCAGCCACAAGCAAATCAGCAGGATTGTCAAGCCGTAAACCGCGCGACTGGAGTTCTGCCAGTGCAGCAGCAGTATCGCCTTGCAGGTCTCCAAGTAAACTACTTTTCTTTGGCTTTTTCCATTGTCTGTTTTCACCTACACGACTACCGTCACTTTCGTTCGTAGATTCGTCGGATTCTGCTGTTTCACTATCATGGTCGTCTTCATCAATATTCGATGAAATGTCACTTGAATTGCTGCTGCTGTCACCATCGCTTTCTTCATCGTAGTTATTGTCGCTTTCGCTATGCATGCTATGATCAGTTATTTCTGATCTATTGTCGATATTTATCGGTCGCCACATGCTACTGTTACTTGTGTTTTTATGTTCGACCGACGTAGTGCCCAGTTCAGCTTCAAAAGTAGACTTCTCAGCCGCAATACGACGTTGTTTTACAATTTGTTCTCGTTTTGCGCGGAGTTTGGCTAACGTTGCTGTCTGTGTAACCTTCATCTGATTAAGGCGATCATGTTTTCGTTTCAACTCCTCGAGAAAAGCACTCGATAGTTTTTTTGTATCGTCGTCATCATCACTGGCGTCCCCACGTGTTGCGGGAATAGTACCTCCAGTGTCATCATAGTAGCAGGGTGGTGGAAGATTGGGTCCTTCTTTTGGTGCGCCATCATCAACAACATCGGCTGCGTCTTCATCAGCAGCCAAACGGCCTGGTTTATCAGTAGCTGAATAAACTTTCTTTTGCGTCGCAGCTTCTTTCCGTGCAGCTTCTACGATTTTCTGAGCTTTGATTTGCTTGAAAAGCTGTTTGATTGGAACGATACTAGTTTTTGGACGTTGAAACTTAATCTCAACAGGCGGAGCAGAGGCGCCACAACTCGATGTGCTCACTGTAGTAATCGAATTTATTTCAGATGATCCAGACTGAACTTCTTTTAGATCGGTAGTGTGCGACTGCACGTCACGGTCTGTTATTTGTACTGTATCATGACCACTATCACGATGTTCGAATTTTGCAATAACAGCGTTGAGCGCCTCTGAGTTAAACGGTGGAATCGGTGGCGGAAGTAATGGCGCAATGTGTGTTCCAGGGGGCACCGGTTCCTTACTAGCGTCCACTTCGTCATCATTGTTGCTACTGCCATCTTCCATGTTTTCATCGTATTCGCCAGCATTATCCGAAATACATGGACGATGGCGTTGTGAAACGCGTCGTCCCTGATCTATTTCTTGGATTTCCAAAATAGATTTTGTTTGAGCGGTTATTAACATCGGTGCGGGACGACCGTAGTTTGGCGGTGACTTTTGTGGCGACTGCTGAGGCACTTCGAATGGTGTTCCAAACTTAGCTAGCGCTTCGATTTCATCTTGGGCAGACACGCCAATAACTGGTGGCAAATAGGTAGTTAAGTCAGAGGCGCGATCAACTGGTGTGCTTGTAGGCGACAACTCAACGTCATCGTCATCATCCGTTACTATTTCACCTTCTTCTTCACTACTAACTTGCACGTCGTTATTCGAATTATCCTTACCGTTGTCAATAATAAGTTGACCAGCCTTCATTCGTATTGTGACTGATGCGGTACCGGAAAACTCATTAGAATGACGTCGACTAGTTCGACGATTACGAGACAACGAAGTGATTTTGTCGAGTCGATAACGATGACGCCGACGATCAGCAGCCTTCTCACTGCTGTACTCCAAATTACCTCCACGGGCTGGCAATGCGTCATCGTCTGAGTCCGTATCGTAGCCTGCGTCGCGATCGTCGTGTTCCCAACGCCATGAACGGTCTTCGTCTTGGCCACAGAACTGTCCTTTTCGCCGTTGTGCCTCTCGATAACCGCGACGGCGATATTTGTCCATCGGATCGGCGGACTTTGAATCTGAAACTAGTGTACCGCGTTGATCGGTACGTTTTTCACTCTTCGGAGAACGGCGTTGGCTACTCGTTGATGATTTCTCAGGTGGACTAAGAGATCTTCCGCGTTCTTCAGCTGCCACTTGCCAAAAGTGATCATGACTCCATTTGGATGTATGCAACAATTCTTGCCCTGTGTTGCGCTTAGTACGAAAACGTTTTGAATGTTCCCCATTTTTTCCAGTATCATATTCGCCAACGCTAACTACCGGTGGTAAACCAACAATTCCTGGAGACAACTCCAAAGCCTCGGTGGCAACAGGTGGTGGAAAAATGTTATTGGACGCCGTTTCAATAGCTACTACAGGAGGAAGCTCGTCAGCACAGGTAGTAGTATTGCAGCTGGCCATGTCGGTATCATGCAGTCGGTATCTGTTGTCAGCGATGCTATTTCCTTTCAGAATTTCACTGTTAATGCCAATATCGTCTTCATCGTCATCACAAGTTGTCAAAACCAATTCATCCTCCAGAAACGTTGAATCATTAACATCGGCAGCAACGGACGGCGATTCACGCAGTGTACATTTGTGCTCATATAATTCAGCAGCAGATTCAATTCCAGATTCTGGAAAATATAACATTACAAGGTACATGTATTCAAAGTAACGTTGCAGAGCCTACGTACAACCAACATTTCGAAAAGAGGTTTTACCGACATATTAATTAAACGGCACAACACGTGCATTATTCAATCATACAGTTTCGGGTTTGTGAGACTCCTTAAATTAGGAAAAATACTATGTTAGTAAAGGTCGACCGCGAAAAACCTCTCGGTCACCATGACCAATGTTAAAGAATTTTCGAGGGCAAAATGCTAAAAGTTGGGTCATACATGTTATAATTATGGTGAGCCATAACGGGGTCAGCCCATCCCCTCATTCCCGTGAGTTCTTTTTGCGGTCGTTACTGAACAAATGCTGGTATGAATCTAGTGAACATCGGTGGTAAGCAAAGAAACAAACGTGCATGAGGCATTCAATTCCGAAAAAAATTATGCCGCGACTGCCACTGAGTGTCAACTTAAGATATTATGTCGTAACATATTAAGATAACTCTAACATAAAATAATTTACAATTGTGTTCGGATTAAGGCATGGAAGCAGTAATAAAATAGACACAAACAAGCGAGTAGCATTATTTTTGAATTTAGACAACTAAACAATGATTACATACCGTGAGATGAATATTTCGCGATGCTATCAATTTCCATTGCTATTACTCCATCGATTATTGTTTTGAGAACGTTTGTAACATCTATACTGTCCATCTCAGTAAGCGACTGACCAAAGTGGAAACCCATATAATCACGTTCACTGCCTGCTTTGGACCAGCCAATCGTGCGTTTGTAACTGCCAGGAATAGAATTCAAAGCATCATCAAATGCAGTACAAGTCACGTCGTTCGTAGCACTGCCGACTCCTAAGTGCAAACAGACAATCAGATACAAAACAAGGATTTATGTAAAGGCAGAAGCAAACTTAACATTACGCATTACATTAAGAATAAAAATTCCATAGTGAAATGTTAAAAACATCTATCATTGGAAAACCACATAAACAAAAGTGAACGAGAGATCTAGTAGTTTAGGGGAACCGTATATATCTATTGACGGGGAAGTGCATGACGTCCATAATACAACATCGTCCTACTTCCCCGTTTAACTTTGCTTGTGTTGGCGAAAAATCAGCGGCTCTGAATTTCGGTCATTAAAACATTACTTAGTAAGTAATATGTCAATGTATAACTGTTCTGGTATATTGCGCTATTTAGACCGCTTTCCATATCGAAACTGCTGCCCTTAATTGTTCTTCCTTACGTTTGAACCTAGTTTTGTAGCATTCCAGAAAGAAGCAGAGTTGTAACAGTCATATCTTTGTACGAAAACCCTAAACTGATTTACAGCCCATACCAGACTTTTAGCATTTTATGTGATTCAGTAATAATGGAAACTTTAAAAGATATTAAAATTATTCGTCACAAATTACAACCGTCTTTTGACCGAGTGATTAATCCAATAACAGTGCGAACTGATTTTGTTCGTTCGACAAATTTTAAATATTTTCCGAAAGGCGTAGAAACTCATTTTTCGAAAAATCTATTGAACTTAGCTTTAGCTGTTCGAAGTTTTCGTTCGAAAATACAGTTCGAGTATTATTCGCGTAAGGGTACTAATTTTGTTCGATTTCTTCTCGCTGTTCGTACACTCGAAACCCGCCATTTCTTGGTGAGTAATATTCCAAGTAGCTGTTAGCTATTTCCCAATCTAAACCCTACAAGAAAACCTTCAGATATTATAGTATCACATAACCATAGTAAAAGTTTATTACTTTACATTTTAATGTTTAATTCATTATGAAATAATCTATCAACGATTGAGGGTTTCAAAATATTACATCAAATATCATGATACCACAAAAGTTAGATCAGCTACCATGAAAACCTGTCATGAGAACTGGAGTTTGTAACAATTCTTACGTTCAACAAAACAACCATATTAAAACATAGTGCACAGAAATTGAAGATTTTACCAGTATCTACTGATTGACTGTGATTTAACTTGCACTGACACAGTGCTTATTTATTGTTGTATTAGTAAACGCGATCCGGTCAAGATCAGTGTTGCCATGTTGTGGACAGCCATCTTCCGCCAAATTAAAAGATATTCATAATATTGCAATCAAATGCACGATGAAACTGATATTTTTAGAAATTGTTGTGCATACGACAAAGCAATATAAGGCAAAACTAGTCTTACGTTGCAACTTGCTGCAATCTTCATCGTGGTCAAGTGTTAGATCATCGTCGCTTTCAACCAACAACTTCTGGCATCTCTGTTGGATCTGCGACGCGTCATCACACGTTTGGTGAACTTCTTTGGATACATGCGATGCTGCTACGGCTGTGTATTGCACACCACTGTTGGCTAGAAGTTGAAAAGAATAAACTATATCGATATTAACTTTGTCGATCTATGTTTTTGTGCATAATCAGGGCGTCCGGGAACCCAAAATGCAAGAAGAATTGAAGGGATTTTTGCCAAAATTCAGGAAGATTTTTCTATAGCAAGACACTTCGCGCCAACTATGTATAATATTGTAAAGCGCAAATAACATCTCCCCCAGGATCAAACAATAATGCACATCGGTATGTAAACTCTATAGATAAAGGTTTATCAACAATTCATTTCATTTCGAAAATAATGAGCAACAGGGAAATGTGAGACATGGCCAATATAGTTATTTGAAAAAGCAAGCCAACTGTAAATCAGTAACTGAAACAACGATACCAAAACTTTCTATGAGCTACGAGACTGAAGCAAGTACAATTGTTGGAGCATAACTAACGGTAACACTGAAGGAGACCAAGCACAAAATAAAATCAAGGAGTTTACAAGGTTTATAACCAAATTAAAGAATCAAAGAAAACAACCATTACTGGTAGTTACAGGTACAAATTTGTTATTTACGGTGGTTTGAATAAGTCAACTGTAGCTGTAAAAGTGCACAGATTTCACGAAGAATCCCCACAACGGGAAGATAATTTAATTGAAGTTGCAGACACCGCAATCCAAAACATAATCAATCAGCCAACAGTCCAGCTAGGTCTGAATATAAGAAGTACATGACTCAGTTGCCCCATTGATGCAATATCCCCAAAGCAAACAGCATAGCTGGTCAGGCACCCCAAAAATATAATAAAAATGGGATCCGCTTTATTTCCATTGATGCAAAAGCTTAGCCAAGAAATCTTCATATCAGCTAATTCCATGACTATGCTTAAAAACCAAAATGTTGATAAAAAGATATAGAAAAAAATTATTTGCCAGACTAGAACGAGAATTTGCATTGCAGTTCAGCAATCCGAAATCACTATTATCCACTGCATCCGTTAGCACACCAAAAATACACAGTAGCTAATTTTGAACTAATGCTATTAACTCGCAAAGCGAAGGGACACTTAGCGAGTGTGGCTACTCTGCTATTTTTGACCATGTTGTCATTCCAAATTCAAATCTCTAAGCCCTCTTAAAGTCACATGATTGCAATTAAACACCGGACAATGCTACAAGTAAGTTTCGATAAAACAAAGACTGTTTCCTGTCATACTACCAAAAAGGCAAAAACTTGAACTTAATAAATCACAAAGTTTATAGAAATAAACGAGTATCTTTTACGAGTAGGACCTCTAGGACTTGCCTTAGTTGATACAATTGCTTTTACCAGAATTAGCAACCACGAAAGTCTATAGACACATTCGAATGACCTGTACACATGTATAATACTGAAAACATGGCGAAATCTGATTATTTTTGGTGCCAAAATTTATTAAATTGTGCTCCAGAACCGTCTCGCAGGGTTAATAACACAGCCAATATAATGTAAACAAATAAAACCGACTTGTCAGATCCATTAATCATTTCTGGCCTACAATCATCAAAAACAACAAGCAAAAACTTGCTTTGTAAAAATTTTGAAATTTTCACATTTTTGGTGTATTTTTAAACTTCGCATCATAGCTCGAAAATGACGTGTTCTGACAATAAATGCATAGCATTAAGGCTGATATTGTAATTGGTATCAGATTTTTACGATAAAAAATCTCTATACTCGATAGGCGCAAATTCAACGCCCAATCCAAATATAAAACATAATGAACCCTTTTGGGGCCCATTTTGATCCGGAATACGTGGTCGGCAGTATTACTTGTGAATACAAATAAAAAAATTTGAAGATCCATCCGGTGTTAAGTTATAAAATCCACAGACGGACAAAAAAGAAATTTTTATGATTTCTTCCACTAGCAAAGTTGTCGGTGAAAACTCCGCTCGCTCGGTCTCAACGACGATTTCCAGACAGCAAGATAATCCGGTAGTGCCCTTGCACCAGCATAAACTTTCACTGTGCAAGATTCAAAAAGCATCCGCCTATGTCGCATTCAGAACATTGTCAAAAACGTCTTGGCACTCTGCAACCATGACTTGGAGTTGCGAAGGGTTCATATCCCAAAATAGTGCCTTGTCTGCTCCGCAATGCCACCTGATAATAAGATTGCTGATGCCACAAAATGCGCAGATTTTGGTTGAGTGACATATCCTTAACCATTACGATTGAAACTCCATCTCGAGGCCAATTTAACAGAAATTGACAACATTTAATCGCTTGTATACATGGAAAACATTAAGCCTATTTAGCAACCGCACAGCTCCAGCCAGGGGACCACAAAGAGCCCCTAACTGCCTAAATGAACTCCAACTCTAGCTGGAAATCCTAATTCCTAATTTCTATTGAAAAATTTAGAAACTTCGGCATCGTAGTTGATTTCTTCACTGGGAATTTCCTCGTATCGTTTAGTTCACCTGAATCAGTATAGTCTCCAATAAGTGCCTGTGTTTCGATACCTTGGAAGTTCAATTCATTCGTCCGGCGTTACTAATGATGATGTGTCGGTGAGAATTGCTAAAGCAGTTGAAACGCTGTACTGCCTTTGACGACTTTGGGGATATCGTAGAATTTCAATAAAAGTGAAGCGCTGTGTCTGCTACGCATCTGTAATGTATGGCTGTGACGTCTGGCCGGTTCAATATGAAACTTGAAGCATTCCCGCATAAAGCTCGGAGGAGGATCTTGTCTATTTCATACTTCGATGAGGGGTGGAATTACGATTCGGAGTTGCAGAGAGGATTACATGCTTCATAAAAAGCCGACAACTCACCTGGTTTGGTTTTATTAGTAAAAAGGCAGCCTACACATCCCGAAAGACGTGTTATTCGGAGAAAGGCGACTATTTGAAAATATCGACATACCTTGTGATTAAATCCCATGCTCTTTCGTGGGAAACAAAAGCATGGAAAGATCGTTGAACTATCCATCTGGCAAGCATACATATATCTCGGTCGCATCGAAACCAAATCAATCAATTGGTTCGGCCATAGCATGGACTAAGCGTCACGCTGGATTGCGGTAGGCATGCAACGTTCATCTTCAGGAAAGACAAGAGTCGCAAGTTTGCATTCTCATTTATCAGGACTGTGAAATTTATATTTGGTGCGACACGCATTATTCAACTTCTGATTAGCAGATCAGGCGGCGCGATAGCTCACTTGAAAAATTGAAATCTCTATTTGTGCGATTTAATTGGAGGCAAAAACTGATTTCGACTCTTTCCCCCTCAAAAGAGCGTCCGAATGAGCAGAGGTAAGGCCGCTAGGTGTCCCACCAAAACACATTGTGACTCATATCTCGATGACTACGCGTGTAATCTGGCAGCAGTATGGAAAGTTGTGGAACGCACTATTGCCAAGGTCACCTACGCTTCAGGGTTTTGTCAAAATGGGTTTACAAATCGGCCCTTTGGATTCCCGCAAAAGACCAAATTGGTCATATGAACCTCAACCACTGGAGCTATTCGGATCGATTGCGCTATTTTTGTTTACAAAGCAAAGCTCTGTTTAGTCCAAGCAACGGGTTTGGACCAGGAGTGGTGCCCCTAAAATTTACACATGCAAAAAAATTTGTCCAACAGGCTGTCGACAGATCAATATGTTAACTTGACCACCATAATATAAGTCGGTGCCATTTGCCCGGTTGAAATTTCATGGTGACATTCCCGGTTTCGTTATATGCGGTACCCCGCTATTGAGCTCGCTTGCGAGGCAGGGTTGAACCAATCTCCTCAACGAATAGAGTTCTTGCGCCGTAGTAGGTTCATTTTGTTCAGAATGTTTAGCTCAGAAAAGCTAAGATACATTGTTGCCGAGGTAACCTACGCTCCAGGGTTGAGTCAAAATGGTTTTTCAAATGGGCTTTCGGATCCTTATAAACAATAAATTGGTAATATCTCCGCAACAATTTAGCGATTAGGCTGCGGTTGGGCTATTTTTGTGTAAAAAGCAAAGCTCTGTTTAGTTATATGTGGTACTTTGCAATTGAAAGGCACGGTGGGACTTGATTGGGATTTTAATGGAACTTCTCAATTCATGAACGAATCTGGTCATATCTCCTGCGACGATTGGCGAGGCGATTCGGCTGGGCTCAATTTGCTCAGAAACAAAGCTTTATACTATGTGCGAAGCGTTGCCATTGATCTCACCTATCTAGCAAGTAGTCGAATCTGTTTTTAAACCGGGCACCTGGGATCCGGAGACGTTGATTATGGTAGTATATCCTCAACGACTTGAGTGGTGGTTGGGCTCATTTTGATCTATTTAGCTATGTGCGTTTGGTCCTCGTTT
>JASANE010003085.1:0-31442 GCA_030248225.1 Trileptium ribeirensis
CGGGAAATGTATGAAAACTATTCCCAGTTATACTTACATACACAATGAAGATGTATAATAAGATTATGTAATAAATGGTTACTTACGTGATTAAGAGGCTTATTTGTTTAACGGTACACATCAGTGCTGTATCTATACACAAAACCCTCCCTGCGGCCGGTAACAGCTTTGACCGCGTTGTGCTAGTGCATGTATATGTTCCAGGTCTTTGACTTTTGATTTAAATATCAAGCATGCTTACATTCCAAACGTAAGATTATGAGCTTTACGTTTTAAAGTTATATTTTAATCCATAGCTTTATGTTTCATTCTGTGTATTTCATGGTTTGGGTGGGGTTGTGAAAACGGATACCCTGCAATTCCGCACTGTGAAATTTTGCGCATTTTTTGCGACTGCCATAACTCAGTGGCTAACTAGATTTACTTAAACTTATTTATTCAGGCGTCCTATTCTTCCTGAGTGCCGTCTAGTTGGGACCAAACTTCTAGATCCACGTCTTTATCCTCTTTAGGGCTAAAACTGATTTTCGAGCGTTTTGCACTAAAATTATCCGAGCTTATTTACAAATTACATGGTAGATAAGGTCGATAGTACGATTTAGATGTAGCGGCAAGAAGAAATTTGTCCCAGTTATATTCTGCGTGCACGTCGTGCCAGAAATTTGCGAGTACTGTTTTGTTTGCATTCTCTACTCTTAAAACCCGCAAATTTCAAATAACCCGATAACTTTTCAATTCTCTGGTACACATCCTCGATTTTTAACGTGAAGGTCTATAGCTGGTTCAAAATTTTGCTAAACATAGAGTGTTGGCATATATGTTGACGAATCTTCATACCAGGGGACTGGGCACAGGGTTGTGGCGGGCATCCTAGGAGGTGGCCGGCAAATTTTTTTCTTGGGGATCGGTGGTTAGGACCATGTTTGGTCGCCGGCTTCATATTCGCGCCTATCGGTCCACTTTTCCCCGGACCAGGCCTAACAGGTCCAGCACACCCCTGCAGGGCCGATCAACCCGCCTCTATACACCCTGTTGGGGTGAAACACCACACCTGACAGGGGCCACCGCACCAAATACTCGTACACGCATGTAATATTTTCGGACAACAGTTAGTGGTTTACATCCTAATATTTACTTATTGGGGGCCGCTACTCGCCACTACCTATTTGGTTGGTGGGGCCACCATTTGCAAGTTTGCGGATCTCACCACTTAGTTATTCGGGGGCCACCGCTTAGTAGTTTTTCTGGAGGGGCCACCACCTAGTGAATTAATGAATTATATATGCTATAGCACAGCACCTAAGCTAGCAAATTCCACGTAATACTTTTGAAATTGAAATATAGGAGGAATAATTGACGTAATCATAACTAATAAAGTTTGTATAAAGAAAAAATGGAAAAACCATTTTAGCAAATATTTCAAGATTAAGAACCATTGTAATTGGCTGAGTTTATTCCCAAAATCTCCCCCTCCCACCAGGAATTTCATCAATTTTAAAAATAAACGCGAAGTTTTGGTAGTAATCATTCAGCTCGAAGGCCAGGTTCAGAAAATGTTAATTTTAGCCACATTTCTAACAATTTTTTTAGTTTTTAAGGTCCCGATGTCCCCCATCGGCAACCCAAAAACTTCCCTCGGAACCTCGTCATATTGCCTGATAAACATGCAAGTCTATACCACCAATACAGCTGTCGAACTTGAAATAACAGCTTCTAGTATGGGGTATGAGACCCAACTTTCTGGTTAATAGTCTTTCAGTATTCTTAAGCTTAAAGATGGGGGCTGCCGCGCTTTTGAACTACTCGGTAGATTTCAGTTAAATATGGGCCAGTTGGTTTCTCTCGTCAACGGAGTTTCGAGCAAAAATTTTTGGCATCTCAAAAATTAGAAAAAATATTGGCCAGGAATGAAGGCAAAGAGAAGATTTTTGGAACCAGCTCATCTAGCAAATAGATTGTAGTTATCTTCAAAATTAACAAAATTCTTCCCTACAAATACCTGAAGAAAAGACCCATTGCCCCAAGGTCAAAGTGGTGTTATCTACAGCAGTATTAACGTAACTTTAAGACATGCGTAATCACAACTTTCAGGGCCACTGAAAGTAATCACGACTTTTGTGTGTGTACAGGGTGACTTGATGTGGTCAGCTGACATGGACTAATTTATGTTTAACATGTCACTCCTATGTGATATTTTAGCGCCTCACCTACCGCCTTGCAACATATGCCGGTCCAGCGGCTTACGTCTGTCTGGTGGATACTGTCGAATGTGCCTCCAATTTTATCACGATTCTTGCACTGGTGAAAATGTACAATACAACTACAAATGTAAAGATTGCAAAACACTCATCAACGGTAGCAGCGTTTAAACTCAAAAGATGACAAATATCTTCTTGCGAAAATTTTTAATTTTGTTTTTTACAGTTTTGTTTTTTGCTGTTGATATGTGCAGAATCCATAGCAGTTCGCGAACAACAAAATGGTAAATTCATAATTGTTCGCGAACATTGTCCTGAGTTTTGTGTAAATGAAAATTTTACCTAACTGTATTTCCGAACACAGCTGTCAGTCTTGGTCGTAAATACAGAGGCGATATTGCGTAAGTCTCTGGCTGTTGGGCTATGAAAGTGAGACATTACCGTGTAGCAGCAGAGACACGGCGCTAACATCCACCATGCCCCCCAGCTGGGGGCACTCATCCATGCTTGGCGGCAGGGGGCGGTGCCCCTTTTCCTAACGTCCGGACCCCTACCTCCCGCCCCGATGCAATTTTACATTTCACCTACGATTTACTAATTTATTACAAAAATTGTACAGAGCAATTTGACGAGGGCGGTATAGTAATACAAATGTAACTGCGGTCTTTGTGGTATTAAAGCACTACATAGTGAACATTGTTATGATTATTCCATAAAACTCTCAGGTGTGTTGTATATATAATCTGCGTCATCGTATATAATTTGTGTTGATTAAATTCACGTTAATTTTCCCACAACTGGGCTGAACGATTTGTAAACATTGTGTAATGATTTTATTCAAATATTTTATGTAGTTAAGCTATGATATAAGCGCTGGCAACACTCGTGGGCAACAACAACAATGTAGCTCCCATGCGAGGTCACATGTAGCACGAATGACTTTTTGGCTGTCATTGTTTTTAGTGTTGATCGTTTTTCTAGCCTCATTATATTTGCATACTAGCCTCATTATACGCTATATTTGCACAAAGACACGGCGTTTTTAGTTTTAAACGATACATGGGTGTCGCTCGATCTGCCAAAGTAGGTGGGGACGGGGGACCGACTGCTGCAAATTCACCTAGGAGTTCAGAGTTATAAAGGGGCTGCGGCAAAATCCGGAAGATCCGGACCTCCGATCCCCCGCGTGCGACGCCCTGAAAAGATATGTACGGAGTTTGTAGTGTGTTTTCTGCATGGTTAAAGTTTCAAGAATATATTAGTACTCGGTTAGATGAATGCTTGCAAGGCGTTTCGTGCTATGAGCGTTATGTCATTACGAGTCAGTACATAGTTTTAGCAAGAGTGTACAATCCAGAAGAGTAAATATATATGACACTTCTCCGTTAGCACGTGTAAACCCGTTTTGATGACCCGTCCCTGACGGACCTCGGACTTGAGGCTCCGGACCCCCCTTCCTCGGGACCGAAGGCCAAAGAGGCTACCCACCTGGCGAAGTGGGAGAAAATTCCAAAATTGTTCCTGGCGACCAATAAGACAGGTCCTCACCTCCGAAACCCCAGAAAAAGCGAACTCATAGGCGAAAATATGGGGTCAACGACCAAAATAAAAGTAGGTCCTCGTGAAAGTAGGTGTTTTATTTTCTGGGTTAAAAGTGTATGAGTTTGTCCCAATGGATTCCGTTTTCCAGGTAGTAGCTCCTTCAAGTTAGGAATTTTTGCATAATTACAACTAGGCTTGTAATATTTCGAGGGAACGCCATCATATTCTTCTTACGCGTTCAATGTCTGAAGTCTTAAGGGCCCGCTGAGAGAAGCAGATCTGTTGCGTCAACGAATTAGCTTCTGTTTTTGTTTTGCGTCAATGCCAATTAATATCTCGACGAGCAAGAAATGTGATACCACGTTCAGATTTTTATTTTATATATATGCGAGAACAATAGTGATTTGCGAGCCTGCGCGGGATTAAACACCCATATTAGCGGTCCGCGTGCTCGCGGCCCGGACCTGGCGTGCACGGGCAGAGGGGCGCCCAGGCTCAAGAATACCGGCCTGCGCACACCTCTGGGTCCGCCTTCTTTCATCATACCGGAGCCGTGGCTCTTACGTTGATAGTAAATATCGGCCACAAGCTTTTTAAATATTTCGACTTATCTCAAAAGTGGTCTGGTTTTAGAAGGTTTTGCATATCTGGATTTCTCATGGTTTTACAAAACTCTGGATTCTAGTGCCATTCGAACAAACAGCCCGCTTAGCTAAAACAGATTATTTCGACCTTTGATTTTAAAATTTTAGGGTTTGAAATGAGACCGGACATCTGCAGACACGACCGTCACTCGACCGGGTTTTGACCTCTGCTAGGCACGCCCGAGGGTTTAGCAACGTGTGCAGCTGTAACTGGGTTACATATAAAGGCTCAAGCGAAAGTTCCCCATGCCCGGTTAACGTGTATACGAATGACCAGGTACACATCACTGTTTTTAAAAGCGGGAGGGGGCGCTTGCGACTGAGTGGATAACGACAAAAAAGTGAGGTGTCGGCAGGGCCATGTGGACTCCCTTGGTCTTTACCGTTATCCCCAACCGAAATTTCGTCAATTTTGAAAATAAAGGCAATATTTTGGTATACTAATTAATTAAGCTAGATGAGTCGGTTCAGAACATGTACATTTTACCCACATTCGTGACAAACATTTGTTGCGATTTTTTGAGGTCCCAATGGCTCGTCCTTGATAACACTGTTTCTTCGGAATCCAGTCACGCTGGTACCGTTCACGAGCCTTGATAGGAAAAATCAATTGCTTAATATTTTATTAAAATCTGCCCGGTATGTTAAGAGATGCTGGAAAGCAGTAAGTGTATGACAGCAATACACTATCCGCCTGTCTACGATGCTTATGGGTTTCCGCTTGTCGGTTAGTTTATATTTGAACTATAGTAGGCTTTGTGCCATCATCACTGTGACCAGTTTTATCAACAAAGAGCAAAGAGTTATGCAATGCCATTTTTCGGTTTATCGCCAATCTTAACTTACGTGTACTTGTATTGTTGAACATGTTGATACTATAATTGATGTATATAATTTTACAAACATGTACAGATGTACAAACGCTTCACATATTTAAGAAAGGATACGGTTATAAGCCCACTATGATTGATCCAAATTTGTCTTACTCTGACTGCACTTCATCCAACGAAACCTCTCTCACAGAGGAAACATTATTAGATCCAAATCTGTCGTATTCGGATTGCTCTTCAGTAGATGAAGATGAACTACCATTGAGCTCATTTTTGAAACGTCAGGAAACGCATAAAATTGACAGATATTTGGCGAGCGATGTAAACTTTTATAACGCTGTGCTGCCGTTTGAAAAACCTGACGCGATTACCTGGCACTTTCACGGAAACAAATGTGATTCCTCAGCAAAATTTGTAGCATCCAGACAAACTACAGCGGTTATCAATTGCATTGCAACGACAAATGATCGGTTGCCGTCACACATATCGGAATCTGTTACGGACAGTTTTGGTGCATTATCGGCAACAGTCAATACGCCAACGCCTACGGATCTCGCAATCCAACACACAACTGTTGAGCCACTAGCAATGGTCGCTTCAAAGCGAAGTGAAGCGGTCAGCAATTGCACGCCAACCACAAATGAATGTTTTCCGTCACACGTTTCGACACCTGTCACGAACAGTTTTGGCGAATTATCGGCGTCAATCACAACTCCAGCACCTATGGATCTCACAACCCAACAAACAGCTGTTGCGCCAGCAGTAATCGTCGCTTCAAAGCAAAGTGAAGCGGTCAGCAATTACACGCCAGCCGCAAATGAATGTTTTCCGTCACTCGTTTTGACACCTATTATGGACAGTTTTGGAGAATTATCAGCGTCAATCGCTACTCCATTACCTATGGATCTCGCAACCCAACAAACAGTTGTTGCGCCAGTAGAAATCGTCGCTTCAAAGCAAAGTGAAGCGGTCAGCAATTACACGCCAGCCGCAAATGAATGTTTTCCGTCACACGTTTCGACACCTGTCACGAACAGTTTTGGCGAATTATCGGCGTCAATCACTACTCCAGCACCTATGGATCTCACAACCCAACAAACAGCTGTTGCGCCAGCAGTAATCGTCGCTTCAAAGCAAAGTGAAGCGGTCAGCAATTATACGCCAGCCGCAAATGGCTGTTTTCCGTCACACGTTTCGACACCCGTCACGAACAGTTTTGGCGAATTATCGGCGTCAGTCGCTACTTCAGCACCTATGGATCTCGCAACCCAACAAACAGCTGTTGCACCAGCAGTAATCGTCGCTTCAAAGCAAAGTGAAACGGTCAGTAATTACACGCCAGCCGCAAATGACTGTTTTTCGTCACACGTTTCGACACCTGTCACGAACAGTTTTGGCGAATTATCGGCGTCAATCGCTACTCCAGCACCTATGGATCTCGCAACCCAACAAACAGCTGTTGCGCCAGCAGTAATCGTCGCTTCAAAGCAAAGTGAAGCGGTCAGCAATTACACGCCAACCAGAAATGACTGTTCGCCGTCACACGTTTCGGAACCTGTTACGGACAGTTTTGGCGAAGTATCTGCTCCGATCGATGCTCGAGCACCTATGGATCTCGCAACCCAACTAACAGCTATTGCGCCAGTATCAGTCGTCGTCACTTCAAGGCAAAGTACAGCCGCCAACAGTTGCCCTCCGATGACGAATCAGTGTTTGCAGTCGCACTTTTTCGCATGCAGGGCAGACAATTTTAGTGGGCCATTGCAGAAGAATCTTACGCCAAAATCTATGGATCTGAGAACCCAAAGGCCAACAAGCGCACAAGCGACCATCAAGAAACAGAGCTGCTGCGCGAAAAATAGGCGCCAGAATACTAGAAAATAGTGAAAAAATTAGGCACGTGCAATCAATTTGCCAGGATTTGATACATAGGTAGGTTTTATGCATATTATTTGTCTAAAGTTTCAATCATGGTTTATTTCATGTTTACATTTTGCCCCAGTTGCTATTTGCGGCTAGCAGTAGAGTTGCATTTTTCAAAAATTCCAAGACTTCGAAATTTGAGCATCAAACCCCGAACCCAGTCACACTCGAGTAACCGAACATCGATCTGAGCTTCAAATATCCCTGAGCCGAATACGCACACCATGGCTTGGAGCTAGAGTATTGCAGCTCATCAAAACACAATTTTTTAAAATTGGCGTGTATACATCTTTCATATAATAGCATTATTGAGCGGAGCGAGGTCCGAGACCTCGCGAAGCGTTTTTATTTTCTTTCTGTGGTGAAAGGATTCGATGTCCGTTCGTTTGTTGGGGCGATTGTTCGTTCGTTCGTTCGCTCCGATGAATTTTAAGAACCAATTAACCGATTTCAAAAACTTTTTTTGAAAGCTTATCATGTCGTTGTGTACATCAGACATTTACTGTTTCAAAATTTAAAGTGATTCATTAGTTATTAAGCTAATTATAGCATGTTTTGCGATATTTCGCGTTATAGCTGTTGTGATAGAAATGTTTCGATGCAACCAATATAGGGTTTTCGGGGTCCAGAAAGTCAAATTGTAGATGAAGACAGTGATTCTTTGCTATGTTCATGAATACAACAAACATCTCATGTTAACAGCGGCAGAAAATGATTTGGGCTGTTTTATATACACACAGCATTGCATCAGCGACCACCCACAAACCATCATAAACACACTGCAATTATTGTTTATAGGTATACTACAATTATTGTTTAGCAAACACTTTTTCATTACTTTGTGCGGTAAAGGTGGCGACCCTCATTTTTTGTGTCCGACGTAATATTAAAGATCGTGGTTAATGAGAATTGTGGGAAATTGGGAGGCCACAGTTCAGTATAACACCTTTTACTGATTGCGCCAAATACTGCACTGATTTTTACAAATTTATGCTTATTTTCTTAATTTCTTGAATTTTTACCAGTCTTCGGAAATATTACAGCGTGGATGTAACGGTGGGTGCGTGAAGGGCGGAATACCTGCCAGCGGAAGGGTGAGTTTGGGCATTGTCCCAAGGGGAAGTCCGACGCCTCGTAGAGGTGGTGGCCACCACTCCACTCCTAAGAGCATGTATGTTCGTATTCTATGTTAACACGCACAATAACGAGGTGCCTGTGAGATATTACTGTTGACAATAGCATGCAATAGCTATCCAGCATCGGGACGGAATGTGGCTATTAGCCAAGAAATAAACCAAAATATGCAAAAAATTTCTCACAACTGGTATTGTTTAGTTTGATAATTTCAATGTACGTTGCTTTGCAAAATTTTCAAGTGAGTTGTTATAATAGAATAATCAAAGAAGCTCATTGTGTTTTTCACACTCTACGTCATACATGCTGACGCTCCGAGGTGAGTGGGTGGGGGTGGGTTAAGTCATGGTAATCGGGATCATTGGCGGAGGGGTCATATCAGGGAAGGCCTCCAGGTTGCTGAAAGCAGGTTATGATCTCCCACCCCCTAGGGCCTCCTTCGTTTTTGCAAATTGTCACCCTATTTTTACCAAGTTTTGCTACATTTTTGCGCGTTTTCGACTTTCGAATGGTAGATGACGAGGGGGTGAGGTGCACACCTGGGGGTAGGGCTAGGGTGGTATCGTCAGGGAGTAGTTTAGGGCCTGGGGTGGGGCTTTGAGGCCTCAGGAGGGTAGCTCCTACGAACCCCTGCTTCGGTATGTATGCTTTAAGTCCAGAAAATAAAATTGATGTATTAGCCTTCGTAAACGTGGCTCTAGTTAGTTATTATTAAGGATTCAGTAGTAGTAGCGTCTCAGTAAGTTGAACCAAACAAGGCGAAATTTGTATGATGTTTTAAGGTTTTATGAATAGTCAAGTGTGACCGAACTGCATCCACTGGTTGTCATAAAGTCGAAAGGATGAAATTATAGCATTTGGGGCAAGCTAACTCTCCACTCTTCTTTTATATGTATACAAGATATATTTGAGCATGTTACATTATATATTAGATAATATATACGAGTCGAGATGCACAAGTACATTGCTAGCGTGCTAATATGGTGCCGACTCCTATTCCGCGAATTATGCTAATCGGTAATTCAACCACCCGAAACCGTCCTCTTCCTCTAAGTTCTTTGGTTATAAATATGGAAATTGTCGTAACTAAAGGCTGCATTAGGTCCATTTTCGTACAGGAGCTGGCCCCACCTGACTGTAGTCTCTCAAGATACCTGCTATGAATTTGCAGCACAAATTATCCGGAATAGAAAACAGTAAAATATGTTTGAAAATGTGTGTTCGCTTTCTAGCTTTTTTGCGCTGTAGTGATAACATCACGGTACCTATCACCCCTAACATGCTATATACCCTGTCAATGAATACAAGGTAATTGGTGCCCTAGAGTGGCTGTCTGAACTCTATTTGGGCAGGATGTGTGCGATTCTATACGCCTAAACTTAGGGTTCGATCTATGGCGCTGCCTGAGTTTGTTAAAAATTGCACGATACACAAATTAGTTTCGTTCAAGCACGAAAGGGTTAATCAAAAATTGGCACTACTTAACACGCCTGCAGTAAGACATGTTACAGTAACAAAAGTATAGTAACTAGTGTCGATATATTACGCCAGCCTGAGCCTTGGCAAAGATGAGATCCTTATATATAACGCTTATAAAAGTCTATTACTAAGTAAGGGGTTCTGCCCACCGAACGTTCCGCACTAAGCTGGTGTCTTTAGGGATATTAAATGTCCACATCATGTCGAAAGAGTGCTCAAAAATTCACCTATCGCTGAAACAACCTTTCGTGCCCAAATGGACCGACCACACATTGTGTAATGTGTTAACTGAGTTTGCCGTATTCTGTATGTATGCACTGCTAATTCGTTCGCTTTGCGACGTCCCATACAGAATCAAGCAACATTTGTATTAAAAGTGGAACTTCTTTATGAGTGTCACGGTGGTTGTGTTTGACTAAAACACGGCCCTGGCGCAGGCCCTGACTAAAACATAGCCATAACCCCGAAAGTGACTAAAACACGGCCCCCTCCCCAAGTGAATAAAACACGGCCCCAATCCCTATTTTGACAACCTGCGATGGTTCAGTGTGAGCTACCTTCACTGCCCAACATTATCGGCTTGAATACTTAGGTCAAGAGGGACAGCAACATGGGGGTAGCCCCCACCAATTTCTCGATAGCCCCTTATAAGATTGAACCCATGGGTGATTTTTGCGCAGTTGGCCACCCAACACTTTCTCAGATAGTGATGTGTCCCTGCTTGGGGCGCTGATGACACCTATGGGATTCGGGCTATAATTGGGACTTTTCTGCCATAACTTTTTAAGTTCGCTCGCGTCAGTGGCTATACTAGTGCTGTGTACCGATTTCGATGAAACTTTGTGCACTTATAAAGCATATTCACTTTGTGGGATTAGTCCAACAGCGATTATGTCATTTCCTTCAGGACTAACCCGAAAAATGGGGTCAAAGTGGGCATCTTAACCATTTTCTAAGCTGTAAATACTTGAATTATTTGGTCAAACACAATGTTATGGGGTTTTCGACATCGCTGATCACGAAATTCGACGCTGATCGCGACTAGACTACGGAGTATACCGCCATGGGTACTCGGTCCCGTACGGGGCAGCATGGGGTGAGTTTCAAAGTTCATCTTTTTGCACCAAAATCTGTCACGATTTATACTGATCGCAACCTCAATATTCCAGCTGATAATGTTGCGTAGTGAAGGTAATTCACCGTGGACCGGTGGTCTGAATAAAGGCTAGAGCCGTGTTTCAGTTGCTTTCGGGGATGGGGCCGTATTTTAGTCACTTTCGGTGCCGGGACCGTGTTTTAGTCACTTGAGGTCGGGGCTGTGTTTTAGTCACCGTTGGGGCTGGGGTCGTGATTTAGTTACTACCGGGGCTAGGCCCATGTTTTAGTCAGTTTCGGGACCGGGGCCGTGTTTTAGTCACTCTCGGTGCCGGGGCCGTGTTTTAGTCACTCTCGGGGCTGCGGACGTGTTTTGGTCACTCTCGGGGCCGGTGCCGTGTTTTGGTCACTCTCGGAGCCGGGGCCGTGCTTTGGTCACTCTCGAGGCCGGGGCCGTGTTTCAGTCACTGTCGGTGCCGCGGCCGTGCTTTAGTCACTGTCGGAACCAGCACCGTGTTTTAGTTACTTTCGGGGTCGCGGCCGCGTTTTAGTCAATTTCGGGGACGGGGCCATGTTTTAGGCGTAGCCGATGCCCTGTGCTAGTGACATTCGCCTTAGCCGTGTTTTAGCCGCTGCGCCGGGGCTGGCGCTTTAGCAACACCCAAATATTATTATTTACTCATAGCTGTGTTGCAGTGAAAAATGCGCTGTACTCAGAAACTAATTTTCCTTGTCGAAATTGATTTATGGATATCAAACAGCAACAAGCGCTGACATCGAATTAGGACAGTTTGGCCTTAATGGGGTATAAAGAGAACTACCATTAATAGAGGACCGTCATAAAATTATACGTCAGTTTTTCCGACCTTATATTTGCCATTAAGAACATCAATTTGCTTGACCAAAATTGATCCACCACTAGCAGCTAACAAAATCATACATGCTAATGTGGGGTAGCGGAATACCGCCCTGAGGTCGTACCCCTCCCCCCCCCGAATCCAAGAAGTCCCTTGGGATTGGGGTGGGCCCCACTCCCGGAGAAAAATGAGCCCGTAGGCAAAAATATTTCGCCGGCGAGCAAAAAGGTTCAACGCCGACTCGCCTAGAACAATTTTGGCCGGCAAGGGTACCCCCTGGGAAGCTCTGCACCCAATTTTTCGCGGGACCATTTACCCACATCATTCCTGCAATGAAGGGACGCCGGCATGTATGCGTTTCTTAGAAAAGTTTATGTAATTTCGGCTTAAAGTAGTGTCCACGGTGCGCTGGCAAGGGAAGTATTATAGATCGGCCACAATTTAATGATGATAAGTTAACCTTCCTCGACTATTTATTTTAAGTTTATATCACCAAACTATTACTTTGTGGCGTAGAATAGTCAGCTTCAAAATTGAGCTCTAATCAAATTTTTAGCCAGTTGTGAGGTATATAGCATAGGCTATGTTGGGATTATTGATTGGCCACCATAAAATGATAAGTGACCTTTTAAGATCTGGTACCTGTCACCAGAACGCCATTTTCCCTTTTTAAATTTTATTTGTGAATAAAAGAAAAGAAAAGAAAAGCAAAGAAAAGCTATCATCATGTATAGATCGCTTTGGGCGTACGCGGTGCCGGGATTTATTAAGTTGAGGGGCTACGACAATATATAGCTCAAAAAATTTCCCAGTAAAGGCAAAGGGTGTAAAGCCCCGTAATGTGTCTAGACGCCGACCTTGGTTGGCCCTAAAACAAGATTTGTTGGTGGGCCACGAGGGCAACGATAATAGGGAAGTTGCCATAACAGCAGTATTGATTTTCATTGATCAGTCATCTGTGTCAGACAGAATCCCAATTTGCTTTGTCAAATATGTATATTTGTTTCAAGTGCGATGTGGAATTATATTTAAATTTAGGACTCCTTGGGAGTAAAATGAAGTTGGAAGAGTGACACGAATTTTTAGTTAATCCACCAAGATAACAGCTGACTTTCGACTAACAACTTCCGTCTCCAGCACGCCAATTACCCTAGTAAAAATTATTTTTGATCCCAGATATGAGTGTCTTCAAATTTAGCTTTTTGGATAACAAAGGGTCTGGTGTAGCGGATTCGTGAAAGAGCTAAACTTATATCTAAAGTCAGCTAAGATTATATCTAAAGTCGTTTTTGCACTTTCCCCCTATCAAATATTTGTAAACAATGGTGATAACAGTTCGTTTATCTGTTTCACTTTTGTTGTCTGGCACTCCGCAAAAAATCCTCGCCAAATTATGTTAACATCTTCAGTGCCTGAAGCGTACGTCATATCTTCCCCTAATGCTATGGCAGCTAGAATTCCGATGTTATTTAACTTTATATTTGCTAATCTCGTATGTTTTGTGAGTGCGGCATTTTTGATATAACTTCAGATACGGAATAACACACCTACAACATCTGGGAGTTGGGTTTTGGTCGAACAATAGCGACGCCTTGTCCAGTTGGGTTTTGTCTCATAAGTGGGATGGTCGGTTAGAATCGTTTATCTTCGACTGTGCCGTTAAATTTCCTCTGGAACCTAATGATTATTGTTACCGGCAAATTGTACGTGGCATGTATCTTCTTGATCATAAGACCTGCACATTGAAGGAAATAACAAGTGTAATTCCCACGAAGGAAGAATTTATGAATAAACGAGCCACGAAAAGGGTTCTGAACATGCTACCGGTCGGTGTTTGGCTAAACAACGCAGCGGGTGTCAGAATTGTTGTCGCCAAATCGCACTTTGACGAAATGCAAGCTCATGCCAACGCTCTAGTAAGCTTGCTGGCAGCAGCTACGCGTCCTTCTCCGCAAGTTAACATCTCACCGGAAGAATTTTCTCAAGCGCTCGCGCTAATCGCCCCAAGGCAGAGAAATGTTGTAAAGTACACTATAGCGTCGGCGCTGCAATTGACCAAGAAAGAAGCAAGCCAAACGTTGCAAATTCACAACTTGCCGAGGATTAAGGCTCGTGTCCAATCAGATTTGGTCAAAATTCGGGTTGTGCAAAAAAGATAGACCATCTAATACAGCACAAATTTTCACACGACTTGGAACAAGATGAACTGTTAAAATTTATAGATGACGAAATCGAGTATATTGGCAGGATGGACGATAGCGCAGCTTTATCTTTAGTACAGTTTTTGCGTCGGCGATGTGAACCACGAACCTATGAACTTGCTGAACATATGGGATGCAGCAGAGATCCAGTGGCATTTAAAATTGAACTTTTTCGGCTTCTCCGGTATTGCGAAAAAAACGGTATCATGCTTCCGCCTGTTGTTTTTAACATCTCAACTTCTGTGGGGTATCCGGTTCCAGAAATGAATAGCGTCTTCGACGGCCAAGATTTTGTTGGTCAAAAGATTGATGCGACCGCTGCCGAATCACAAGAGCACGTTTCTCGGGCAGCGCAACAATTTTATCATATAGTGAAGGAATTCCACATGAGGCAAAAAGTGGAATTATTTCATATGCTTCAAAACGCCAAATATACCAGAAACAGGATTCCAAATGTGCTAAAAGAGTGTCCAACGATAGGAGACGATCTAGTACGGTACGCCCTTAGGAACTATATTGGCGCTGATAGGTGGCGTCTTGAGGACGGGTTACATAAGGATCGCACAATCGACCAAGATACGTTTGGTGATGTTGAACAAGTAACATATGAAAGTATGCGGCTGTATATTAATAACAAATACGATAAAAACTTTAGCCAACTACCATTTACCATTGTCTAACTGCACGTCACAGCACGCGTAAACTAACAAAGCGACACTATAATGTGGCGGACATAAAATTTCATCGAGGGCGCAAAAAATTTATATCGAAATACTCTCCGGATTGCATCACAAATAACAAATTTCATGATATGAGAGATTTGATCGAGCTGAAATCACCGATTGCCATTGTCATCAATTCGGACGATGCTGCAACGCTGAAACTTGACACTGTTGCAACTCATGCCGTATCCCCAGTGTTGTGTGTAGCAGGACAGGAACCATTGAGGCCTACTACCGATTATGCAAACAATTATAAAGACTGCCTTCAGGTGTCGAACTATTATATCCCGGCGTCGACATCTCACCCGCAATGCGTGGTTGGTGTCGTAAAGCCAACTGGATTGTTCGAAAAAAATGCAACACAGCATCATGCTGATTTACGAAATATCGTAGAAAACCATTTGCCGTTTGACACCAAGGAAAAAAAGATTTGGATTTTTCGACGCGATAATGGAAGCGATGAAGGTCCAATGTATTAAGAACCGCGTTTCTGGATTGACCATGATCACGTCGTTTACAGACATTTTGTAACAATGCTGACATCTCGCTGGCCAGGGGGATCATACCTAAATGACGTCGAAAGGGTAAATGGAATCCAAAAGCGCCGTATCTCTCATCTAACCATAACATCTAGCTACCATGGCAGAAATTCTGACGTCACAACGCCAGAGGGTCGCAAGTTACTTGAAGATAATCTCAAAACCGCGGCGAATATTTACAAGGCGTTCGCCGAAGGTTCGAAGTATGGCAAAACAAAAATTCAGTATATTGATGGAGCAAAGCCAACTATTTTGGACAGGACTCTGTTGCTAGAGTATTTAAAGGGCGTGCAATGCGATAAAGAAAAATTGCGGAGAAAAAACCCGGAGAAAACCGCCTTCATCGACAAAATCATACGCATTGCTGAAAATCACCGTGCCGCAGACAACAACAAATATTGCTATAGGCTTACTATATGTTTGAAAAACAGCTGCGAACATCCAGTATGTCAGCAATGCAAACATGATACCGAGCTCAAGCAAGAAATGTAAGAAATTGTCTTGTGTTTTTGCTGTTTTGATTTGTTTGTGGAATTGTTTGGATCAATTCAAGTTCCCCCTAGAATATGTTTTCAAGTTTCCCACCCCCCTCACAGAATATGTTTTCAAGTTTTCCCCCACAATTCTTCAATTGAAGTGAGGGGCGCAGCACCGTTTTCAAAATTGGGGGGGGGGGTCCGTGAGCACCATATATTTACCCACCTGAAAATAAAAATCGACCGTTGCGCTACAGTTTTGAAGCAAAGCGAGGGGCCATATAATATTCATATTCAAGGTAAAAATTTTTGTCGATCTCTAAGAAATGTTATTAGAATAGTTGTTATCTAATGTTTCACGAACAAGGTAGTACATAAACAAAAAGAGGTAGGTTTACAAACTAGCAACCCAAAACACGAACGACCGGAAAAGTTTTAGATACGTTTTGTTGTGACCACTTTGCTTCTTTAGAAGCCGGAAAAGTGGGGGAGCGAGGGGTCCGCAATACAATGGACTCCCCTGCTCAAAAAGTGGGGGTCGGACCCTCACAGACCCCCGTATGCTGCGCCCCTGTTTGAAGTAATGATGTGCCAAGTGATGGCTGGTTTTTCAAACGTACTGAGCCCGTACCCAGCCCAACCCGCGGGTATCCGTACCCGCGCACAGCTCTGCGAAGAACAATATGGTAGCGTCTATTTTGAGCTATACTGGATATCTCCGACACTTTAGGCATCATAATATTTTCCCAAAATTCGTTCGTTTAGCGTTGACAAGCCATTAGTTGAGTATATAGTCAAGCGACAATTTTGTGAAGCGACAATTTGAATTAATCTTCAGTGTATTATAGACTCAAAAGGCTTTGTTTCTACGACTTTCTCATATATAACCATCTTGGTACGATAGTATGAAGAAAGGTGAAACTCAACGGTTGCTGCGAAGCATCTGGTTAATCTTTGTCGTAGCTTTTGACGGTGGGCTCTTAGTGGAATTTTTTGTAGCTGAAGAACTCAGTTTCGAATAACAACGGCTGTATTCTATTTTTTTCCTAAAAATTAAATTTATGGGAATATGTCTGTTTAAAAGAAATATGTTTTGCTCCATTATTATTTACCCCGACTTTACTGTATAAAAATCTAAAATATCAGACTAAAAACTAAGTGCAAACAGTACACTATCTAGTGCTATAAGTACAGTTACGGTTGTTAGTTCCAGACTTGCAGAGTTACAGCGCATTTGCTGTATCACCATATGTGTTGATATTTCTCACTTGCGATTCATGCCTATAAATGTATTCTAAAATTAAAACCCGGGCCTCGACCCGGTCCTTGCAAAATAAAATAACCGGAGCAGCGTGCGGAATTTTTCGCAAAAAATACGCGGAATACCCGGACCCGGATACCAAACTTCGAAAATCAACTACCGGACCCGGACTTTGCAAAATGAAATAACCGGACGAGGACCCTGGATTTTTCGCCAGAAATACCAGGAATAACCGGATTAACCGTACCCGGTTGCGACTTTATATGTAACGTTCCATAATTTTTTAAATAATGTGATTGCTTTAAATATTTCGACTGTTTTAGCGAAAACCTGAAGTGGTAT
Organism: Trileptium ribeirensis; assembly: GCA_030248225.1. NCBI lineage: Eukaryota > Metazoa > Nematoda > Enoplea > Enoplida > Thoracostomopsidae > Trileptium > Trileptium ribeirensis. The sequence continues at coordinate 17,244 of JASANE010003085.1, forward strand.
GACGAAGGTCCCAGTATTTTCGATCTTCTTTATCCTGTGCCCGACCTCGACCCAAATCGTCAATGGGGCAGCTTGGCTTGCGACAAATGTGGAATTGGAAAAAATGTCGCGGTCATATGTTACAGGGTAAACTTTATACTACTGTGCAGTTTATGCGGCAGATTACTTAGTTGTTTATTCATATATTTCTTATCTAGTTGTCCACATTAGGATTAACGAATAGTTTAGATCATATCACATCCAGGAGTGCACGACAATAAACTGCAACTAGGAACTTGTCGGAAAGCCGAGTGTTAAGAATTCGGAGATTTAGTATGGCAAACGTTCTGACACTTGTGCTCGAGAGGTGTCCATAACATCTGTAGAAAGCATAGGTAAAATCTGAAAGCATATTCGCTTTTAGCGGTCCAAATAATCTGTATATATCACTATTAAGCCGACGGACCTAAGACAAACTTCAATTTCCATGTATTGACATTGGGCAAAATACCAAAAAGACCAATTTTGGCGCCTTATATATTTCGACTTATATCTCGATCTTTTATAAATCTTGGGGACGGCGACCAAATCTGTCGGACCCTGCATGTAACCCAGGAGTAGCTCTATCCATAAAATTTCATTCGGATTGATTGAGTGGTTACATAGCTACAGATCTACAAAGATTGAGCAAGATTTTTGGAGATTTGGCCATTTGCCAACGTCCCCCATGTTCTATATAGACTCGACCGAAACAAGTACCCATAAATATAGCCTGCTAACACACTTATTTCAATACCATAATAATTCAGACCAGCACATGGTTTGCCGAGTTGTAAGTAAAAATGACCGAAAAAAATGGCCCATTGTGGCCATGTACCCGTGGGTACGCCCTTTGACCCCTGTGGCGGACCTGGGTGGGTCGAATCGGAATAAAATCTTCAAAAGGCACATCTACAGTATTGTAGCTTTTATATGAGCCATCACACGTCCATACAGGCTTTCGTTGAGGTAACGAAGTCCTGTTTACAGAGGAAACCAAGATAATAGTAACATACATGCCGCCGGACCTTCATGCCAGGGGAATAGACCACCACGGAAGGGAGGGTGGCGGCCATGTCAAGGAGGGTAAAATTTTCAATGGCCGGCAAAAATTTCATAGGGGTCGATCGCAACCACCTATTTTTGGTCGGCGACACCATATTTTCACCTAGTCCTCGGGGTCCTTTTTGATTTTTGCAAAATTTTCGGAGGGGGCAGGTGCTTTGCACCCGAACCTCAGGGGGTAACCCCCTGGGCTTCGGCCCCGAGGGGGAGTCCGGACCTCAGGGAGTATCCTCCCTTCCGGAATGCATTATAATAGTTAACAGTCTACCCAGGTAATAACAAAACATTATTATTACTCTGCTGGTGCACGGCTTCGTGGTAATCTTAGTCTATTCACAATTGATTCATTAGAATTTGGCGGTTTTGCAGAACCAACCAGTGCCTATGCAACGCCACTATGACACGTTTTGTGTATATAAATTTATTAAAATGTTTTTTCCTTACATTTTGGCTTTAGGGTGACAATAATAGCTTGCTACGATGGTAAGGAATTTTGTACTAATCGATATGCTAGAAAAGAACCACAGCGGTTCAAGCGAAGCATCTAAAATATGCACCATTTTGCATACATGTTTTCCTATGTGATCCAGATTTCCGTTTCTCCGTTGGGTGCATACCCTAGGTCCATGCAAACATTAATTCCGAAAATATTATTTTCCCTCCCTTTTAGCTATTGCCAGAAAGGATATCTGTCAAATTTAGTACGTGACTTGTCCACGATATGCTGCATGCACAATTGAAAGAATCACCCCAATTCACGAAATTATTAGAGAGTTACCGTCCAAAACAGAGCTGGTGAAATTTTGTGTTGTGTGGCTTCAGTAGTTATAATTTATATATAATTACATAACAAAATCTTTTTAATGTAAAGTTTCAATTTAAAAATTTCGTTTTTGTTTTGGCCTAATGGTTTAATTGTTTTGGTTTAGCCTTTCACGATAAAAAAGAAAGGCCTGCTCACCCAACGGTCCTGCAAAACATCTAGTATATGAGGTTAAGAGTGTATAGTAGTTAGGTAATTTTACAGTAAAATACGGCATTTTCACTGCATATGGTTATTAGTCAATATTGCACTAAAGAGTACGTGACTGTATAGTGGTGCACACTGTAACGCATGGCAGATGAAATCGCTGTGCTTCATTCTCCTTGTCTTCTCCACTGAATTCTCATAACGGTACAAAAATCTATTTGCCCCGTTTCACAGGCAGACAATTGTATCGCCGAGGATGGATTTACAGTGGAAGATTTATTGACTATGTGTCGACGACTGCCCTCCATCTCCAATATATCCAGAGAAAACAATTGTCCCCCTGTAAAACCAGTAGGGTGGGGGGGCCTGGGCAAATGTTCCCTCCTCCTAGAAATGTAACGGGGAAGACGAAATGGGCCGGTACATAGTTATAGTTCGCAGCACTAAAGAGTGTCATGATCATCCGTAAATCAGCAACTTCTGATGTAGGCGAATGTCTAGTGTTGTCGCCAGGAGAGAACACAGAGGGACGTATCTAACACCAACGTTTGGTCGGTACCTTCCTGTTCTATTTTGAAAATACGAGATTATGATAATATAGATGGTATTAAGTGCAACCAAGAGTCGATGATGTTACACTGAAGAGGGCCCAAGTAACCTTTAGTGGCGTAACGTTACATCGTTAAAAAAGAACCGCTTAGTGCGCGGGGTTCGGGGGGGCAGCATGGGAGTTCCCTCGTAAGGTATGGACCTACCCCTTCCGGAGGTCTAAAGCCATGGGCTTACCCCTTGGGTTGGGTGTGCGAAGCACACTCTCCCTTCTGCGAAGCGGAGAAAATTAGCGAAAAGATGGTCCGGAGACCAAGAAAGGTCCTCACCACAAGAGACCCAAAGAGAAGTGACCTTTGAGGCGAAAATATGGCGCCGACCACCAAGAAAAATGTTCTCGCGCCCGACCCTTACCACCTAGAAAAATTTAGCCAGCTAGGGCGTGGCGAGGCAGTATCCACACTGATATGGCCGACACCCCCTGCCCGCTGGGGGTCTACCCTCCTTGGCATGCAGCTCCGCCGGCATGTATATATGATATTGATGTTAGGTTTGACGGGGTCTGGTGCAAATAAAAAACGGATCCCATGTATTTTTGGAATCCATTGACGCGCCGAGCTTCCTACCATTTCTAAATGTTATAATAATTTTTTAGAGATTCTATGTTTGATACCAAAAATAGTTTCATTTCAGCTGAAGTCGCCATTCCTATAACAATGAGCGACAAAACAAGGCAGTTTAAGCTGCTGCCCTCAGAAATCATCAAAAATTTCGCAACTGAAAAATTTAAGCAGCAGGAAGATCCATATGAGCCCCAAGAAATAGCTCGCCTCGCGAGAAAGCTGTACCTGCCTGAGAAGGAAACATGCATGGTGGTAAAGCACTATTACGAAATAAAAGAACGAGGTAATACGTTATTTTTAATTCTCACTCTGGTTGTTAACTTGTCATTTATATTTGAATCAACCGCGAATGAATTGTTTTTGGGATTAATGGTTTTGTCTTTAAAATGTATAAAATCCTGGAGCTAAAAATTTGGCCGCAACTAGACGAAACAATAGTGTCTTATGCAATAGTGTCTTGCCGAAAACAAAAAATTTGGCAAATTCTGCTTTCTACTTAATGAGTTATAGTCTGACACAAAATTTCGCAATCGGAAACTTTGAAGTTCTTGAACATATTTACTTTCATAAACATTCGTTTCTTAAAATTAAGCTACACCATTTGTTTACTCAATTGGATATATACCATAAGAAACGCTGAGATATTTTGAATGACTGTATATATGATATGGCCCCAATTGGTTCATCTGCTGCGAAGTTACAAGCAATAAATTGCAAATTCCAGCCTAATTTGGTCTGGAAAAGGGGGTTGTTCAACCCCTGCTTAGCAACAGGGGGATGTATATGAAATTATTTATGCGTTGTAGATACATAGTATATATAGTGATACATAACCCTTGAAAATTTGGCCACAATCTGTTCATCCACTGCTAAATTACAAGCAATAAATTGCAAATTCCAGCCTAATTTGGTCTGGAAAAGGGGGCTCTTCAACCCCGGATCAGCAACAGGAGGATGTACACGCAATTCTTATGCTTATAATATGTGGTGACCTTAACCGCAGAAATATAAAAAAATTTAGCCACATCGGCTAAACCGTTTCCAAGTTATAGGAGTTGCAATAAATTATTGACAGTTTACACGTTTTATAACATATAATGGCTTAAAGAAGGCTTTTTCCAAAAAAAGGGGTAAAGATGTGGAGCTAGAAATTTGATCCCATCTGGAGAGCACTAAGTTAGCCCGAGGCGCGTCGAACAAATAAAATTGTCAAAATCCGAACACCCAAAAATGAGGTACTCGTGTCATAAAAAACTGCAAACAAATAAACGGAGAAACCCTATTTTTCTGGTACTGTTAGGTAATACATAAATGTGAAATTCTCTCACTACGTTCGCCATCTTAGCAGGCTTCTCCGTTCGTTCAGTTAATTAAAAGTTAACGGTAGGCTCTGACCAGGGTTTTTTGCCGCTCTAGCGCACCTAACTTATTGCTTGATCAATTTTCATTCGCTACAAGCTGTGGCATAGGGGTGTATAAAAAGGGGCTAACACTCCCAATTTGACTATGTTCCGTGCCCTCTCCCGTGAAGGACGGCCAAGAAGGTATTTTGTTGAATGATCTATACATACCGGCAGGGATGGTAGAGGGTTACCCCGCTGAAGTCCGGACCCCCCTCGGGCCCGAAAACCAGGGGTTGCCCCTCTGAGGTGGCGAAGCATCCCCGCCCGCGAAGAGGAGAAAATTGCCCTGACGATCAGAAAAGGTCCTCACGCCCCCGCGACCCCAAAAACTTAACTCATAGGTGAATACATGGGGTCGATGACCAAAGAAAAGGTCCTCGTGAAGGTCCTCGCGACCGACCCCCCAGGAAAATTTTGCCGGCCATGAGGGGTTACCTCCTGCCATGGCCGACCCCCCCTGGCATGAAGGTCCGTCGGCATGTATGCAAGCAGTACCCCCTCTCATAAAAAATAGCGTACCCCCTTGGGGAACCGAGCGCCTTCCATGGAGAGGCTTTTGGCTACGGCCATGAGTTGGTTGCACAAGCCCACCTACAGAGGTGGAGGCCAAAGTGATAAGAGTGATAGACTGCTCCCAAGTCAATAGAGTTCACACTTCTACTGAAAATTTAGTAGTCTTCTCCGTGCTGTTGCATCCGTCACCTCAACACTGGATCTTGAAGTATACTCAGGGGCCTCGGCCCTCTAGGGTGCCTCATTCTTGTCAACGTCTACAGTTTTTCGACAGTAGACTTAGCTTGATGGTGACTTATGCTAAGCAGCAACTACCGCGTGAGACCACATGACATTTTTTTTCGGCAGATCTCTGTTACTGATAGTTGGAGTGACACAAGAGTAACGTACGGGTGTAATGTGTACCGAGCAAATTTTTCAAAAAGGCCTCGTCAAGAATTTGGGGGGCTTGGGAGGCCTCATTATGAATTGGAGGCATCGGAAGTCCTCGTTACTTATTGGGGGGAGGGGCCTTGGGATAGTTAGCGGTGTCCCTGCCGCGAGGTCCGCATAGCCAGAAACTGATAACGGCTTCTGTAAATTATGGGCGCGCAGTGTCGTTTTGGGAGAGGCCCGGCTCCTAGAAGAATACTTTTCGGTGCAAGCAAGTCGCGCTGCCAGTCTAGCCCTGTAGCCAGGGTTGTCAGACCCAGGAACAGGTGTACCGGTTCCAGCTCATAAGCTTTGATTCTAGGCTAAAAAAGGAGACGGTCCTCAGGACGCCAAGATATAAATTGCGCGGGCAAAAATAATTGGAGACCGTGAGGACCGTAGGTCCGTATAATAGGAAACTGGGGTATGTTGTTTAACCGCGTAGATGCTTTATAGGAGCGCTGGGTCAGTGAAGCGGTTATAATATGGCTGCGTAACACATAATTAGTAGTGAACGAAGTTAACAGAGAATTCTCTTTTTCTCAGCAAGTTTGATCCGAACGAAGCTGCTGGGCTAGGCCCATGACTATTTGTATCGGGTTTCTATGGGTCATGGGATCATGGGTCACAAAATGGCACATTTTGTCTTCTCATTGCTTCACATTTTTTCATCAGTGCACGTTGCTTTGATAACTTTTACAACCTTGTAGCTCACCAACGACTCCACACAACATTTGGTATGTGGGTAGACAGTGCCTATTTTGTCTGTAACAGATATATACATGGTGGCTCAACCTCATACCAAGGGGGTAGGAAGTCCGTGGGGGGTGGAGGGGGTTCGGCCAACTCTCGATCGAAGGTAACCGATCCTCTAGCTGGCAATATTTTTTGGGGGGAGGGGTTTGGTTATGACCTATTTTGTTGATCGCCGGCATCATAATTGTCGCCTAAGGGTCCACTTCTCTGCGTGCGGTCAGTAGTACGAACACCCACCCCACCGCTGGTATCCCCCTGGCTTTTGGCCTGCTAGGGTGAGGGGCCCGGATTTCGGGGAGATAGCCCCTTCTCCATGCCGGCAAGTAAGCTGTAACTTCAGGTTTTGTTGCGTTGTTTGTGCCCTAATGTGAAGAAAATGTGTTCCCCATGGAAAAAGTTTAGACTGAGACCGATAGGTGAGCAGGGGCGCAGCCAGAAATTCCGAACTACGGACACCAACATTTTCTGGAGGCGTACAACGAACCTAGATATTTGTTTAGAATTTATTACTTTGAAAATTTGAACTGAGGGGGCGCCGACCAAGACCAAAACTACGAGTCAACACTCGGGTGCACTAGGGGCGACGCTACTTAGATGAAACGCCTCATGGCCTTTGAGTACTCATACTATAATGTGTATTCTGGTGTCAGACCTTTGTCCAAAGCGCAAGACTCTGCGACCTGGGCATATGACAGCCGGGTCCGATTTGGGCGGGGGCGCAGGACCCTAAGCACGGCCCTGAGTATACTATTATACTAAGCAGAGTTTGGAATTTTAACATATAGGTTGAGTCATAAATATATTTAGACATATGTACAATATCAACTTTACCGGGTCTGCTGCTGCTGGCAATGTGTATAAGGGCATGTATTGTGGCAAATCTATTTTTCGATTTTGAGCTCCGATATCAGCATTATGCTGGGGTCGGGTCAGCTATGGCTGCATTGGATTTTGTAATCGTTAGGTTAAAAACCCTAGGTCACTACAACCATTAATTCGTTTAAAGTTAATTATGCTTTAGTTTCAAGTGCGTTTCAAATTAATGCGTTAGTTTCAAGTGTTTGGAAAGTGTGCTATGGTGGCGCATTCCGGTGGACTTATATTGGAAGCCCGCTGGTATTGACTAGAAGCTTATCATAGTCTCCCTCCAACATCTCTTCTAAATTAGGAACTAAATCTCGAAAGCATACCTTTTCTAGCAGCTAATCCATATATGTACTTCTCTTCAAAATCAATTTCGGCTTAGTGGTATTTTATTTCATTACGTTAGAAGGCTTTGGCATCTACGTAGAAAGGGCCAGATATACGTGATATTTTGAAGCTAAGTTCGCTCATAAGTATAAATAAAAGCAATAATTACGGTATATTAACCGTTGGGTATATAATCCTAGGTCACTACAGCCATTAGTTCGTTCGCTACTGCTTCAGTTTGATATGCCGGTGTGCTTGAACTGACACCAATAGCGGTGGCTAGAGGCTCATCTTAATCTCCTTCAAATACTAAAATCACAAAATCTAATCGTTTATTTGTAGCATAAGTACTCCGGGAGGTAGTAGAGCTCAGTAAAGTAAACATAACCGATTACAACCTTAAGCTCTACTCTTTATACGCCAACCCAACGGTCCCAGCGAAGCATCTAGTTTTTACCGTAAAATGAGTCACCGCGTTCTAAAACAGCTCAACAGAATAGGCGAAGCACCTACTGAAATTTGTATAGATGCGATAATAAAATGCTTACAAATGTTTGAACAGTGTTGTCGAACTAGCGATGATTTGGGTTGTCACTTAGCATTGACGGATTGTCGCGTTCCTTTCACAATAACGTTGAGATTCATTGTAGTCTAGTATTTTGTCTATCGTAGGACTCTCCACTAGCTGTGTCTTGCGTGAATTACTAAATGTACTAACGCATGCGCTTCTGCTTTTTGGCGAGTAGTTTGCTATACGTTTTTGTTGCGGCTGTGTACTTTCCATTTGTTCCCTTGTCAGATATCTTCAGTTAAGTACTCTAATACAGCGCTACGCTGTATACGTTTTGAGAGTCCAGGTGAAAATGAGTAATGCTTACTTGGACTCAGTTAGGTATGTGATTAAATGATTCTGGTTATTACAATCAAAAAATTATTTCGCATTCCGCCACATATTACGGCGCTTGGTGTTGGTGTGCCCACCTGTAACGAGAAAGTCCGAGTATTGAAGATGAAGTCTTTATGTCTCGACTATTTGTCACTTTTCTTGCTCTTTATTATACATGGAGACACGGGGGATGGGGCTAGCCCCATGAGGTTCGGGCCCTCCGTTGAGAGGAGTGAACCGGTACGCTAAAATGCAGAGGTGTGCGCGGGCCCGGCTATTCGCGGGTCCGTGCGGTGTGGACAGAATTTCGGAGCCCACGCAAGCCCGCGGGCTTGGCGCGGGTTCAAGATATGATTATGCCAAACTGAAATTAATCGTTAAATATACAGCACGAACCACGGAAACCGGTTCGATTCGAGCGAGCTGATCTGCAGCTTTGAACTTCAACTTCGCACATCGATTTAATTGCAGAAATTTGAAAATTTTTTGACTTGAATTTGAAAAAGACCACTCTCCCATGTGGTGTCTCGAGTCTACCGGCGAATTGTCCGGTTACCTTCATACATGGACATCCATAGCTACTAGACGAGTATTGGAAAATACATTTGACTTTTATTTTCTGGCTAAACTGTTTTATTTTCTGAGTTAAAGTTTCTAAATTTGTGACTGTGGATATTAGATTTTTCAGGCAGCAACTCCTCAAAGTGGGAATTGTTGCATAATTCCAACTAGGATTGTAAACCACCGAACCCCTTGAAATATTTTGGCCGCTAGGGGGTACCCTCCAAGCCTGGCGGCCACGCCCTTTCTCTTTGCCCATTTAATCTCCCGGCATGTGTGCATTTTAGTATGTATATATTGCATACCTGCCGTTATGAATTTGTCGCCTGAGCCACCTGAAGATGGACCCATACAAATCTCGCCAACGAAACGCAAAACGTAAAACATATTTTCATAACGTCCCCCTTGGCAATGTGGGGAATATCTACTGGTGCAAAGTTCCCTTTGTTTTGAAAAAACATTTTGGTTGCAGTTGCAGAGGTTCGTTTAAAATGAATTAATAAATATAGCCTATTTTAAAGCACTATATGGATTTCCAGTGTACAATCCAATAAATATAGATACTCCCACTTCTCACATTGAAAAATTTGGAACCCTAATGAAAATATGCTATAGGAAAGACAGACAAAAGTGATGTTTCGACTTTACACCATATTTGGAAAGTCAACGGCTGCCGCATTTCGAAATATCAATAACTGTAAATTCATATGTCTTGTTGAAGCATGCAATAGATTGTCTAATCGACGCATCGGCGAGGAGCCAGCGGCTACCACGAGAAACTCCAAATACATTGCACACCGCGATACTAGCATGGGAAATGAAGATGGGAACAGTTCAACCGACGAATCAGCAGACTATGATATAGATATCTGTGAAATAACGCAGCCCGAATCATGCCAGGAAAATGTAGAGAGAAATGTTGTACCAGGCCGGGTTACTCGTTCACCACTGGACGGCTTAATAGCTGGTCCAAAATACATTGGACACAGCATATTCGATCCAGAAATACCAAACGACAGTAATTGACACTGTAAATATATCGTATTTATATTTTACATTGCCACACTAAACGAATGCGTATGGTGGGTTGTTCACCGAATTTAGTTCTGTGTTACATAAGGAATTCATATGTAGGTCATCACCTGGCGATTTTGCATACTTTATTTAATACACTTGAAGCATCTGTTTCAGAATATATATAGTGAAATGGCTTATCGAGACAAGTGAAAGATGTCATTTCCATTATGTACTGACCAGCCACTTTGAAACTTTTTCTGTTAAAGTCGACGCTTCCGATATCATTAGTATCGCTAATTCCGATATCAATAGTTACGCTTCAGAAATGGAAATCCAGTCGGAAAACAAATAGTGATTTCATAATTCAGTGTGATATCTTGCGAAGGGCTGCGGTTAGTGCCTTCCATCCAGGGGGGGTGCTCAATGCGATTTTTGGGAACTGACAATCATCGAGCTTGAAAGGTTGGGCAAGTATATATATACAGTAAGAATTAACAAAAAAATACACTGCTTCACAGGCAATATAAATGCTATCTGCTTTGTGGGCACAGTGAGATATATTTTGGAAGTCCAGTAATACATGTTCAAATAAGGCCAATAACATACCTTCGGGGGAGCAATGACACCTGGTGTGGGTTTGGGGGGTGCAGAGCTGTCCTGTTATCGCTCTTCCTGCGATCCCGTCTACAATTGTCATACAAGCTTGAGCAAGTACTCGCTGGGTTTTGACGCCGCATGGTTCGTTGAAATGGATACTCCATATCTGTAAGTATCCTGTTGTACTCTGAGAGCCCATATGGTGAGCTATTAGGACCGCAAAATTTAAGCACATAGTTGATTCAAAAGCCGAGGTAAAATTGCGGAAATTTTGTTTCTATAGGCAGTAAAACAATCATTATTTAGCTTGATTGGCTTAGTTTTTCATATTACAGAGCCAGTTTCACCTAGTTTTACTTGGATTCTCAGATGTTGGTTCTCTGTTACTGTTTTTACCTTAAGTCTTGAACTGGCTAGCCAGTTAGTGAATTTCACTGATGGTATTTGCCAGGCATGCAATTAAATTGTTCAAAAATTATACATATTCGAAAAAGAGTATGAATCTATGGTTTAGTGGTCATGGTAGGAAGTTATCAAAGAAATATATAGTATAAGATCAGGAACTGAGTAGATTTTTGTACAGGCCCCTATAGCCTGAATCGCGTACGTACAGGGTAATTATTGCCACTTTGTCAACTGTTTCAGCAATTTTATAAGCTTCGTGAACTGTGACACTGCAACATTATAGATTGGTATATTATGTTGTAGCATGCGAAACATGCGGTATGTCGAGGCGGGACAAAAGTGGAATGCAGTGTCGAAATTGTCCACGATACTATCATAACACGTGTAATGTACTAAATTTGAGAGAACAGCGCGAGGTTTACGTATGTTGTAAAGGTCCAAAGCGTGAGTTAACTCTACTTTCGGTTATACAAGGAGGTAGCTTGTTATTTGACCGCTAATACGAGCCACAGAGACATTAATGAAAATTTTGGTAATTAAGCTGAAAATAATGTAACAACTACCGCAGTCATCTATGCGAACTCAAGGGTTGCCACGGCATAATCTGGCTAGATATGAAATTATTGTCAGACTTCATTGCCCGAAACAGATACTTCGTTACGTTGGCACATTGGAAGCGGTCGTAGCCAAGGGGACACTTCAAACCCTGCCCCCGCGCGACCATACGTGCCCCGTGAATAATTGCAGTATCGGACAAAAATCGACTGTACCGACCAAAGCTGTGCCTCCCTAGAAATGTGCCTTCTACAAAACCCAGTGCCCCCGCGGAGGAGTTTCTGACTACACCCATGCGCCGCGATTGTGTAAAACCTTACTCATAGGTGCCACATTATGTTTTCACGGTGAAATTTGTCGCACTAAAAAATTCATACCGAACCACCGGCATATATGGCAAAAATGGCATCAGACTAGTGGAGGACTCGCTTTTTAACATATCCGTCATTTGAAAGCTTTGTTGCACAACAACGAGGACTTTGCCCTTATCCTTAGGTACATGTTTATGCTACGCCCATAGGAACTGCAAACTGCCTGCTGTAAAACATTTCATTTAACATACATGCCGACAGACCTTCATGCCGGGAGGGTAGACACCACGGGTGGGGGTCGCGGCCACCAGAGACAGAACCGGGTCAGTTCGGGTGACATTCCCGACCGGGTCACCGGGTCGCCGAGTCAGTAGGTCGTAACCGGTATGTTAACCCGGCCCTAGTTTTTCTTTTATTATTAATTTTTCAAATTTAAAATTCCTGGTGAAAGAATATTTCTCACTATTGCGGATATTTATGGGATCGCTCAGGTTGGGCCTGCTACGCAAAGCCGTGCGCCGAATTGGAGAGAACAAATAGGGTAAGCGCGCCAAATGTGCGAGACGGCCGTAAAGTGCTACGCACTCCAATATTTTTTTAATTGTCAATTTCTAGTTAAAATTCCCTCGTTTTCACACGTAATATAAGTGTCTATCGCTCTCAGTTTGAGACAAAACACGCGGTCTATTCTGCGCCAGTACAGCAACCGCTACGAGTGAAGTGTTCTAACACAAAAAGGATATTACATAAAGCTCTATGCCAGATTATCTTTTTTGTTAATTTTTGTTCATTTTTAACGGATGGGTCGAATTTTATATGTCGAAAACCGTGTGTACAGTAGAGTGCGACATTGACTTTTTTGTGCGACAGGGTAAAAGCCCTATCGTGCGACTGGCCCTTAATGTCGTACAAACGGGTGTCGCCAGAGGGAGGCGCGGGCCTGAATTCTTGAGGCCGGGCCCGGCCCGCGCCCGCGATCCCTCTGTCAACGCACGGCAAGCTCGGGCCCGCGAGCCCATAATTGGGTGTTTGAGCCTGCGCAGACCCGCGGATCAATATTTTTCTCGCACAAATATAAAATAAAACACTGCAAGCTGGATCATGTTTTGTGGTAATAAATGGCAAGATATTAATTGGCGTTCACAAAAACGAAAAATAAAGCTAACCCTCGGACCTTCTTCCTTCCATCGGCACCCACTGACACCCTAAGACCTCGGATATTGAGCATGTATAAATAGGATACCAGCGTTTCTTCGAAATATTGCAACCCTGGTTGGAATTATGCCGCAGGTACAAATTTTAGGGAACTGCTGCCTGAAAAAGCGAATCCGTCAGAACGAACATGATGAATTTATATCCAGAAAATACAACTCTGCAGCGTGTTTTCCAAAAATCATGCACTAGATATTCATGTATGAAGGTGTCCAGACAACTGATCGCCATTCGTTTCAAGACACTACACATGGAAACGGATTTTTCAAATTTCAATCAAGAATTTTTCAAACTTCAGTAATTAAATCCAGGTTTGAACTCGCCGGTCAGGTCTGTTTGGGCCGGCTTCATTGGTTGGTGCTCATATTTTTGGACGATTAAATTCGGTTGGGCTTATAGCTTGAGCCCGCACCAGTCGTAGCGCGGTACCCGCTGGATCAGAAATTCTGTCCGCACCGCACGGGCCCGTGCACACCTCTGGGTGTCGCAAGAAAGGTACCGAGGCTCAAAGGGCGACAATGTATGATCAAGTGTCACATGTGGTAACTCTATGGTGGGATGCCACTATATACGACTCCCAAATTCACGGCACGTGTTCACAAATCGTGTGAGACACCATGTGTAAAATTTTATGCTCCTAAGTACCATTATACTGTCGCATATTATATTATGCTGTCGTACATTGGGAGAGTTTACAATATGTACACTCTTGACAGCACTCGTGTGCTCTAGGTACCAGAAGGTTACATATTGCCAAGTCAAAGGAGGTGGGTGACGTTTAGAGATAGAACCGGGTAACCGCGTCATTTAGGGTGACATTCTCGACCGGGTCACCGGGTTAACACTCTGACGGGGCCAATGGGTCAGCTATAGGTGACCCGGGTTGATCTCTGGGCCATACCAGAGAGGGTAACACCCCCCAACCGCCAAAAATTTTCTGTAGGAGGTCCAGCGTTTCTACTCACGAGGACCCTTTGTTCGTCTTCTGCACTATATTTTCGCCTAAGAGTTCACTTTTCTCTTGTGGTCGTGGAGGTGAAGACCTTTTCGGTCCGCCGGCATTGATTTTTTTTCATCCACTTCGCGGAGGGGGTACTTCTCCCTAGAGGTGACGTCCCTGGCCTTCGGCACCGAGCGGGGTAACCCCCACCACCCC